>BLSH010283354.1:244339-261303 GCA_018402905.1 Glandirana rugosa
GCAGCGGTATGTGAAATCTCTAATTTCTGCTATCTGTCCTCAGAGCAACAGCACAGACAGCAGTAGTAAAGTAATCTATCTCAGGATGCAGGATCAGGTCTTAAAATGGCTAAAATCTGTCCCTCACGCCGTCAGCTACCTTTCCCTATACTAACCCAAGGAGCATGTGACTGCAGCACTGTGACTCCAGCTTATAAAGAGGCTGGGTCACATGATGCACCGGCCAATCACAGCCATGCCATTAGTAGGCATGGCTGTGATGGCTTCTAAGGGCAAACCAGTGAAACGCTTGTTGATTGGCTGCCCTGCAGCTTCTCAACACGTGGAGTAAAATAGCAGAACCCCGGACCGAACCCGAACGATTTTTGAAATGTCCGGGTCCGGGTCCGTGCCACGGACACCCGAAAGTTCGGTACGGACCCGAACGTTACAGTCCGGGTTCGCTCAACACTACTCACAAACAATCTAGTAAGGGCTAAAACAAAGGACACTATTCTGTACTCTTACTTCTGGAGCTCTCTACTGCCTTTGACACAGTTGACCACCCTCTCCTTCATAAAAAAAAACCCACTCTTTTGGTCTCCGTTACTGTACTCTTCACTGGTTTTCATCCTACCTATCCCACCACACCTGCAGCATCACTTCCAATTCTACTTTCTCTTCTCCTCTTCCATTTTCTGTTGGGATGTTCCAAGGTTCTGTTCTTGGACCTCAAATTAAATCTATCCAAAACCAAGGTCATAATATTTTCTCCCCCACATTCCTCTTCCTGGCTTCTCTGTTAAGATTGATGGCACAACTACAACCCATCCCTGCATGCCAGGGAGCTAGGTATTATCCTGTACTCTGAACTTTCCTTTTGTACCCACATTCAATCACTATCCAAAGCTTGTTGCCTCAACCTACACAGCATCTCCCATCCTAACCAATGACACTGCAAAGCTTCTAATTCACTCATCTATTGTCTTGACTACTGCAACTCCCTCCTGATTGGCTTACCTTTGCATAGGCTATCCTACCTTCTGTCTATCATGAATGCTGCTGCCAGAATCATCCACCTTACCAACCGTTCAGTGTCTGCTACCCCTCTCTGCCAATCCCTTCACAGGCCTCCACTCACCCAACAAATGAAATTCAAAATATTAATAAAATTTACAAAGCCATTCACAACTCTGCCCCCAGCTACATCAGTCTGAAAATACTAACCTAATCATTCCCTTCATACCTCCCAAGACCTTCTACTCTCTAGCTCCTTTGTTACCTCCTCCCATGCTCACATCCATGACTTCTCCCAAGCCTCTCCCATCCTATGGAACTCTCTACCCCAATCTGACTATCTCCTCCTCTGTCCACTTTTAGGCAATCCCTGAAAACCCTTCCCTTCAGAGAAGCCTATCATGCCCCCAACAACTGTACTTTTATTTTCCCCATCAGCTCGCCCCCCACAGTTATTACCTCTTGTATCACTTGACCCTCCCTTTTAGATTGTAAGCAGGGCCCTCTGATTCCTCTATATTGAATTGTATTGTAACTGTACTAGTAATAATAATAATACTAACAATAATAAGAAGAAAAAATGCACCTATATTAATTAAAAAAAGACACCCTAGGATCTGATTTTTTTAAAACAATTCTTTGAAAATGTAGAAACATGCCAGTGCTGAGGTTAGAGAAGAATTCCAGGTATGGATATTCTTACATAGTTTCAAGCTTGGACCAATGTAACCATGCATATGGTAAACCATACCTGTGGGAGTCCTCTAGTAGCTGGAAATCACTGTAGTAGACACAGTAACTTCAGGGATCTCTGCTAGCTTCTAGGTCCTGTGGTGAGCATGTTAAGAGAGTCAGGGCCCGGGCTCTGGGGCACATACACTAGGGAGACAGGTGGTCTCCAGGGGCCTAAGATTACAAGAGGCAGTCTTGGGGACCCACATCTGCGAGGAGGCAGGTGTGACCTGCTGTCATGCCACAGCGGATCGCTTACAAGCCAGGAGGGCTAGTGATCATTATAGCCAGGAGGGCTACTGATCGCTTACAAGCAAGGAGGGCTACTGATCGCTTATGAGCCAGGAGGGCTGCTGATCATTTATGAGCCAGGAGGCTGAGTTTATGATTTCTGGATGTTGATGGTGACAACCCCTGTGAGGGAAACCCTTTTGATTGTTATTTTGAACTTTCTTTTAAATAAACATGGGCTACCATGCCCTCAAACAGAGATCCTGGCTGCCGCGGACTCACTGAAAACCCACCTACCACAAGAGCTAAAGACCCCCATGCCACAATATATATATATATCTATATATATATAGATATATATATACAGTATATACAGAGGGTCTAACCTTTCTCCACTCTATCCAAAACCAAAAAATGTTCTCTCAATACATACACTTTAGTTTTGCGTATAAAAGGTGGCTGCGTGTTTCCTGACGTAGTTGTCCAGCACTTCCAAATGCAGATTGTGAAATATAAGAATTGGATGAAAGCCCTAGTGGGTGATTTGACCCTCAGTTGTTTTAGCCTTCTGAAGGCTGTACATCTAAAGACAGCAAGAGCAGAACTGCCAGCTAGCTATAGAAAAATTGTGAATGTGTCCATCATGCAAGCTGAATTTACTGAGTGAAAGGGATATTCACAGAAGTGACAGAAGTTCGATGTCTGTGGTATTCCCTTTTCAGAGAAGTAATTGTTGTTTTTCAACATGTTAAAACACTGTGAAAAAGGGAAAGGATTATCTAAATTGTGAAATGTTGAACAAAATCTATAAGTCACAAGCTTGGTAAAACATAATAGTATGGGTTAAAGCTGCCTGTAATGTCCAGTTGAGTGACTGTGTTCACTGCTTGATGCTACTTTTTTCCATAAGCAGCGTGTAATGCTTCTTAACATTACCAGTGTCACATAGATTTTCCTAGTTACTACTGAACAATAACATTCTGAATTATCTCTCTATCGTGCTATGGTAACAAGAATTATAATAGGATAGGGTATGATTCCTAAGAATATTGGAAATATTATAATCATACATAGCAATAAAGTATGCCATTATATCTGTTTTTTTGTGGTTTACCTTGTTAATCTATATTTAGTTTAGATTGATATATCAGCATTTCAATTTGTAAGGTGGTAGGTACTCTCCCTCACCCCTGGGTCACCCTTGTCTCCACCCTCCTACCCACCTTCCAGCACCCCAGTTGTCTCTGCCCCTACCCATCCCCCACCACTGTCACCCCCAAAAAAACATTTTAGGTGATTAAGCAGCATGGTGAATGGTGGGATTGGCCGGGTTGTGCTAACAGTGAGAGTAGCTTAAAGGGGTATGTTTAAATAGAACTTGAGCCTAAGAAACATGTACAATTGTTTAAAAAATAAAAATCTTCCATTACATATGCTTTATAGCCCACCTTAAAATAAGATTTTTATGAAACAGTCAATCAGCAACTGTTGAGACAATAAACACTTTGGTCAGAAACATTGGTGGCCAATAACTGGCTGAAAGAATAAGGAGCCCCTAATTCACTTCCTTCACATCCAAAAGCCGCAATCACATCTAGAGCCTCCCTTCACATCAAGAGTCCCCCCATTCACATCTGGAGCCTTCCGTCACATCAAAGTCCTCAGCCTCCTTCACAACTAAAACTATTACCTAAGAAGTCTAAAATCCTGGAGTAAAATACCTCAATTGCATATAGTACCTCCTATAGGGAAGCGTGGCAGCATGGCAGAGCAGAGAACAACATCTGAAAGGGCGGAACAGGTCCTTATGGAGTGAATCTGGAGTCGCTCTGGTATGAACAGAGGCAGACTTCCATGACAGAAGTTCTGTCCTCTTCTAGGGCAAGCTTTGCACTGTGCAGTGCAGTGTGATGTGACACCATTCATTACTAGGACACTGGTGGGTTCTGTCTGAAAAAAAACCATGATGATGAAGTGAAATGTGTGCTTCATAAAGCCATAATTTGTGTCAATTATAATTATTATTATTATTTCAGGTACTTATATATAAGAGATCCACATGTCCTCTGTGTGCCAGATCTGACCAGTCTTTAACTAACCAAAGTTAGTAAAAAAAATATTAGGTAGTAGTGATCATTGTCAATTGACAGTGATCACCTGGCAAAGGAGTGTTGTCAAAACAGTGCTGGGTCAGACTATTTCCCCTTTCAAGATACTAATATCTAGAGGCATAACTAGAACCTTCAGGGCCCCGTTGCAAGTAATTATGAAGGGCCCCTGACCGCTGGCCAGGGCCCTTACCTCTTCCCACTGATCCTGGGGCCCTTTACTCCTATCATGGGTCCCTTTATTATGGTACCGGCCCTTTCACAAGTTCTGCAACGGGCACCCTTTCTGCAATCTTCGGGCCTCCCCATTGCGGTGAAATGCCAGGGCCCAGTCCCAATTGCAACCTTTGCAATCCTGATAGTTCCCTCACTGGTGTCAGTAGTTTTTAATTTTATTTTTATTATTTTTTTTACCATTTCCTTTTATTTCTTTTCCAGTTTTATTTTTACATTTTTTTTAGGAGCCCTGTTGGGGGTTATTGATGAGATATCAGGGGTCTAAACAAACGTCAGCTCTTAATTTCCTTCTGTGTAGCCTCAGCTGCACAGAATCAATGGACAGGAATAGCTGTGCACCGAGCCTCTCATTCATTAAGAAACGGAAGTATAGTAAAAACAGTTTACTATGCTTCAGTTATGAATGAATCAATTGGTACCAATCACTGACTCTGTGCATTCGAAAAAGGAAGGAGCCGGTAAAGGACAAATGTACCGACCCGTTCCCATCTCTCCGTCATGACACATCTTCTACAGCAGCTGGCAGGAGAGAGGAGGGGGGGGGAAGACAGCAGCACTGTTGGGGAGGACCAGGGAAGCCAACAGGGACCCTGGGAACAGCAGAAGACAAGTAAACTGGATAGAGGAAAATGGAGGAGATTGGATCCTCTAAATGCCACCCCTGCCATCCCTCCTATTCAGGTGTATAAGGGAGGCCCACGGGCCCCCTGGACCATGGGGCCCAGTTGCAATTGCAACCCCTGCAGCCTCTATCGTTATGCCCCTGCTAATATCAGTCTCCAAAGCTCAATGATATTCAGCAGGAAACACAGAACAATATAGTGTAGGCTCTATAGTGTAGTATTATGGTGTTCATAATACTACGATATTGAGTTTTGTTCTATATTTCCTCCTGAATATCATTGCACTTTGGAGACCAATATTGCTATCTTGAAAGGGGAAATAGTCTGATTAAGCCATCCATCTGGGATTCGTGCTAAAGCGCTGTATGACTTCTGTGAAGGTGGGGTCTATTGCACTGGATGAATTGTTTTGCACTGAGATCTCACACCCCTGAAGCATGTTTATTTACAAATGGATGGACTTTGTTTTATCATTAATGACTATTGAACACTTTGATTTATATTGATTGGATATTACTATGTGTTTGATATAGTAGATATATCTGTTGAATGTATAATGTAAAGAGAAAGCACAACATATTTTTGCTGAACAGTCTTTTTGCCTTTAGTAAATGAACCCGATCACTGAGAGTTATATTTTTAAAACAGTTGAGTGCCTGTGGGTTTTAGCCACAACTCTGGATTTCTGGTGGTCTCCAATAAGATTGTGATCAAAAGAAAGCTCTGGGATGCTTACTGGTCTTTGTGACTAGGTGGCAGCATAAAACCTAGATGTCTGCAGAAAAAAACTAAAGATTTTTGTAAACATTAAAAGTGTGCAAATCAAGGTAATTGATTCTTTCTAAAGCTCTTGCACCTCCCTATTAATCGGAGAGTGTGCTTTCTTTGAAGTTGAGAAATACTAATTTCATCCTACAGACTTTCCAATGGGTTTAATCTGTACAAAGATGCAGGATCTTTATGATTAGTCCCATTGCTCATTTCCCTAGTTTTCTGACATAAATCTATTGTTCATTCCTGACACATTTTATTGCTCTTCTGCTTGTGTTTTGAAAGATTTTCCTCTTTTGTTCATCTTCCTGTAGCCTCTTTCCTACCTGTTATGACACGACAGGATCTGGGTTTAAGCCAAACTAGCAGAGAGCTTTAGTCATTCCATGCATGTCAAAACAGAAAGGTTCCCTAGGTTACTTAGCAACAATAGATATCTGTAAAATGAAAGAAGTCCACTCCAGTTTATAAAAACTTCAGAGTATTGTGGTAATATGTTGGATTTCTGCACATGGGGCACATGCATGCAAACAAGGGTAAACACATATAGTTGCACACATGGTAGCGAGACCCTTGCTGAAAAATATGTGCCCAAGTTGGTAACATGGTTTTATTACAACACATAACTGTATAGGACTATAAAATAATCAACTCTATGCTTTGTTATAATATCACCAGACCATTACTCTGCATAGGAAATATGTGTATTTTTATTTAACCTACCATTACATATCTTAAGGTAATTCCCAACAAGAAACCCTAGCATAAATATCACTAACTAAAGATTTTAATAGACAAATGTGTGGTTCGTTTTCATTCCGATTCAAAATTTGGACAAAATTTTTGTTATTCAGAAATTTGGATGTCTCTAAATGTCCAAATAATAATAGTAACAAATTTTAGCAAATCCAAATTAAAATATAACAAAACAGCTAAATTAATTTGTTTCATTCAGATGTTTCAAGAATCAGAAAGAAACAAAGGATCAGAATTGATTTGTGAATAGCTGGTTGTCAAGGAGCGGGCGGCTGCCACATACTTAAAAACTAGGACTGATCTGCTGTCAGCAAGTTCCCTTGCTGACAGCAGAATATAAACAAAAGAACAGACGGCTTTAGAAAATTTGAAAAAAAAACAGCGTGGGTCTGGTATGGATTTTAAGGGGAACATCATGTCAAAAACAAAAATGTATGGGGTCCCCCCAAAAGCCATAATAGGCACTCAGGTGTGGTACAGATTTTAAGGGGAACTCCTTGGCAAAAGAATAAAATGACATTGGTTTCCCCCAAAATCAATATAAGACCCTTATTTAAGCATGCAGTCTGGCAGGCCAGGAAGAGGGGGGACGAGCAAGCCCCCCACCCCCTCTTGAACCATACCAGGCCACATGGCTGTAACAAAATGTAAAAAGTAAATAAAACACAAAGACAATTTTTGATGACTCCTTTATTAAAAAATAAATAAATAAACATGTCTCAGGATGTAAATCCGGCATCAATCACGACGAGTGCCGGCCGCTGACCCGCACGGAAAAAAAATCCAGCTGCCCACCGAACAAGAACACTATGTACCCAATACTCATTTACATAGAGGTGCCAGGATCTGGGGGCCCCCTTGTTAAAAAACAAGGCCCCCTTGTTAAAAATTCACCCCAGGCCAATTTTTTGCGTGTGGAGTTCCTCTTAAAATCTATACCAGACCCAATGGGCCTGGTATGGATTGGGGGAGGAACTCACTATTTTTTTTTCAGTTTTCTAATGCCGGCTCTTCTTTTGTTTACATTCTGCTGTTAGCCGGGAACCTTGCTGACAGCAGATGAGTTATAGTTGTTAAGGACGTGGTAGCCTCCCGCTCCTTAACAACCAGCTATTTCGGGCAGTTTTTTTTTTCAAAGCCATAACGAATTAATCCGAAATAATTTCTGAAAATTACAAAATGATTTGGAACAACAAATCTGAATATACAAAAACAAATTCCAAAAATGGATCATTTTAACATAACAAAGAAACTAAATGATTTATTTAACAAATTAATCTGAGATTAAACCCTTTTTTTGTTGTGCACATCTCTGGATTTCATATTTCTCCAATAAATTTACTGAAATGTTTTAACCTTCCTGGCGGTATTCCCGAGTGTGGCTCGGGGTGAATTTTCTGTACCAAGAGCGGTAACCCCAAGCCACACTCGGGATTGCATCGCTGGATCCAAGGCTGGGTTACTTACCTTGTCCCTTGGATCCAGCGATGTACCCCCGCTGTGTCAGCGTGCTGTGTCCTCTGACCGATGTCTATGTGTGCCGGGCTCCATTCCCTGCGAGCGCCGCGTCGCAGGGGCGGAGCCTGGTGGCAAATTCAAAAAGTGAAACACACAGTAAACATACAGTAACTGTAATCTGTAAGATTACATTACTGTATGAAATCATTTCACATCCCCTTTGATCCTAGTGCTTTGTCCAGTGCCCTGCATGCACTTTTATATTATATATGGCATTCTTTCTGCTTGGAAACTTGAGAATGTCCATGGCAACCAAAAAGTGGCCCGGCTGCAAATTCAAAAAGTGAAACACACATAACACATACAGTAATTTGCAGAATTGAGTGATACTGATTTGTGGGGGAATTTATCATCAGACACTGAAAGTGACGACAGTGACAATTCTGCAACTTTCAGTGTTTTTGACTTGGTTACATTATTGAATACATTTTATTATTATTATTATATTATTATTTTTAATAATTGTTTATAGTTATTTATTATATTATAATTCTTTTTTTTTTCATACATATTATAATTTATGATTTCGTTATTTCAAACTTTATCATACACGGGATGTCTACTAGACTCTTGTTTGGTGACAACAGCAACAATTCTGCAACTGAAAAAATGTCAGTGTTTTTGACTTGATTACATTATTGAATACATTTTATTATTATTATATTGTTATTTTTCATAATTATTTATAGTTATTTATTATATTATATATATTTTTTTCATATATATATATATATATATATATATTATAATTTAGTTATTTCAAACTTTATCATACCCGGGATGTCTACTAGACTCTCTTATTTGGACAGATTTAAGTGAATTATTCCTAAGAATTACAGGCCTACAATATAAAACACCAAATTTCAATGCAAAATAATGTTTCTGCTTTGAGATGCAAAAATCTGACATAATCATACCGCCAGGGAGGTGAACTGTGATGACTTCCATCATCCAATCACGTGCAAGGAAAAATACTGTTTTTTTTAATTCATTTTCTTGTTTGGGTTTTCTTTGCACAGTGACTTTTCATCATATTCACCAAGCTAAGGGAATTCCCTTTCAAAATGAATACTTCTTTCAAAGTTAACAGTCTATTTGCCTTTAGTAAATCAACGTCTTGGCATCATTCAGCTTGTTCTATCCATTCCAACACACTTCCAATGAGGCCGCAGTTTCAAAGTCTGTTATGCTTTCACAGTCTTAGGCTTATTTCACATTGGTGCGATGCGGGAACCCTGCGAATCCATTGCGGGGTCCCGCATCACACCTGACTCGCAGGCAGTTCACACTGCCCTATGCAAACCGCTAGGAGTGTCAATACAAAGTTAATGACACCCCCAGATTGGTTTGCATATCGCAGTGGGAACTGACAATTTGCACAGGAATCTGCACAGGAATCTGCATGACTTTGGTCTTAATGCGATGTGAATTCAGCCATACAATGTGTATGGCCGAATCATACAGACATCGCATGTGATTTACACAGCAGTGCGATGCGAATCACATGCAATGTCAGACAGCCCACCATTGTGAACCAAGCCTAAGTTTTACAAGCAGAACTGGCACTGGTGCCACAGATGCCACAACAATTTCTGCTTGTCATAAGAAAATGTACCCAATATCTGATGGTAGTAAAGGCGTTATGAATCAGATGATGGTGTACCAGTCAGGAGGAGAATGTCAGATCAGTGGAACATGGAGGATGACATCACAATTAAAGTGGAGACACATGGGGAGTTTACACCTGTTTATTTTTCTCCTAGATTCTATTACTGATGGCACTTGCCAGAACAATTTTGCCTTTGTTGGTACAGTATAGATATCTCGGCTACATACTATTGATACTAATTGACTCTTTGCTACCAAAGCCATCAGTGTCAATATACATAATACAGGGGTTGATCTACTAAAACTGGAGAGTGCAAAATCTGGTGCAGCTGTGCATAGTAGCCAATCAGTTTCTAGCTTCAGCGTGTTCGAATAAAGCTTTGGCAAATAAACCTGAAAGATAATTGTTTTCTATGTAGAGCTGCACCAGATTTTACACTCTCCTGTTTTAGTAATAAAATCCCACAGTGTTAGTATTCCACTGGTGTCATCATCCTCTATTACTCCATAAAATAATATATCCCCTTTCACCTCATACTGTACCTTCCTGAACAGTGGTTAGAGATCCAGATCACCCATTAGAAGGAAATCCTCTCTTTATCTGGTTCCTTTTTTTCACTACTGGAATTGTAGTGAATATCCAATGGACCCATGGACCCATTGATTAGTTACAGTGGAAGTATCGTTTTCAGCCAAGGAAGCTGCCATCAGTTATGACACCAGCCATTGGATGGTTTGACAGTTTGGATGAGAGCATTTCTGAATGCTGGGAATGTAACTGTTTTTTGAAACTATTAAATCAATGGGTTTACTTCTGCTTTAACTGGGGCATGTTGCACCAACTTTCTTACCTCCACAAAGAGCCGGTCCCTTGGTCTTCATTTAAGTTATCTGTGTATCCTTCCTAGGCTACTAAATGATGACAAAAACAATATTTTAACAGTGAGCAAAATATTTTTGGTGTCTCTCATGATGTACCCACCAAATGGTAGATAGCTTATAGGTTGATATCAGCATTGTAGGAGTCAGTGGTCACTATACAATGGGAATATCCATCTTTATGGTTGGTGTATTTTGGGGATGCAGTGTGTCGTTACTATTTTTTGGTTTGATAATTTAAAAGAGAAGTATGGGTTTTTTTATTTCAGATTTATACTTACCTAGGTGGATGCAGCATTGCTCCTCTCTGCTTCTCCATGCTCACTGGAGGGCTGAGCTGTGGGGGGGGGGGCAGGGATCGGCCGTCTCAGCTCGCTTATTGGCTGAGAAGGCTGTCGGTCCAGGCACCTGGCGGATCCCGACTCTTGAAGTCTTGAGGACGCGGTGCCTGTCCCGACTCCTGTGACTTTAGCAGAGAGAGGACTGTAGGACCCATAGGAGAAGTATGAACAAACGAGCTCATTACATTTTTATAAATGAAAATATTAAATTAAAATGAAATAAACAGAGCCAGTTTCTTCTTTATTTGCACATGTAACTAACCATTCTTTCATAAGTCCAGAATGAGCATGATGTGTTGTAACTTGAGAGTACTTGACTTCTTCAACACTTTACCTTGTTTTTGTTTGAAATTCATAGGTCAGTGTCTGCAAGAATTAGCCTGGAATTTTGAGACCTGGTAAAATTCCTGAGGCTCCTTTCCAGCCTCACGCTGTCCTATATATCACAGGATGAAGAGGTGTTTTGCAAGGTTTAGTCTAACAGCTAGAAATTATAGCTAGCAAATCCGTGACTTTCTTTCAAGGAGTTTAACTCTTGCTAAGACACACCAGTTATTAAAGAGTAATAAGCTTTTACAGTATTTGATAAAGAATTGAAAATTGAATTTATACAGTTATTTTGTATAAAGTGCAGTAACCCAAAGCAGTCAGTCAGACGTCATGTCAAACCATAGATAACTGAAATCTAATTGGTTGCTATGGGTTAGTACACATTGCACAAACAGTAGACAAACTTTTTATAATTCCCCAATAAAGTACAGTTATATATATATAATAAATATTATAATTCTCCAATAAATACAGTTATGGGCTTATTTATTATATTTTTATATTTCTCTTTATGAAAGTGATTTCTGCTAGATTAAACATTGCTAGCATCTCCTTTGGTATATACTGTTACAGGGTCCATTATACAGTATAATTCAGCCTCAATAATAGAAACTCAAAAAGGTATGTAATAGGTGGTTAACACTAAATTGTATCAGAATTCTGTTAAGTGAACATTTATATCAATTTGTCCTCTGGGTGCCACTAGAGATGCAAGTTCAAGAAGTTATGTGCAAGCCCGCTAACATGAGATAAAAACTGTTTAGTTAGACAGCACTTTGAGAGGTATTTCTTATAAAGGAACCTCTACTCCTTAGAACCAGCTATG
Organism: Glandirana rugosa; assembly: GCA_018402905.1. Classification (NCBI taxonomy): domain Eukaryota; kingdom Metazoa; phylum Chordata; class Amphibia; order Anura; family Ranidae; genus Glandirana; species Glandirana rugosa. The sequence goes on from BLSH010283354.1 coordinate 256,296, forward strand.
ATACCCTAAATCAGTGTTGCCAACCGCCAGTAAATTTACTGACAGTTTGTAAAAATCAGTGATTTTTAGAACTGTCTATAAATATCAGGGTCTGATAATTTGTCATGCTGTGCTGACTTTTTAAGTGTAAACTGTGCAAACTACTTGATATGGGTATTGTCAGTGTTTCCAAGTTGTGTTCAAATATCAATTGTCTTAGTTTTTAATAGGAGTTCAGTTATTTTTCAGGTTGCCAGTAAAAAATGTGCTCTGCCAGTAAGATTTTCCATGATTTGCCAGTAAAAAACGATGCGGGAGGTTGGCAACACTGCCCTAAATCCTACAATACATTTTACAGAACAAGTCCCTATAAACTATACAAAATCAATAAAGGCTTAAAGTGGATGTAAACCCTCACATATACCCAGTGAAGTGAACACAGATACACAGAGATTATTATACAGGATTTATATATTATACAGGATTTATATAGTTCCATGATACAAATCTCCCTATATAAGTTTTACATGTATATCTGCTGTCTTCAACTTTATATGCTGCTTAGAAAATGTACATTGTGTTAGAGATTTTCACTTCCCCATTCTGCACTGCGAGAAATCTTGGATTACATTGGGAGACAGCTGATTGGAGGAAAGGGACAAAACCCCTCCTGATAGACAGAGACTTTCAGAGCTAATCTATTTATAGCACCCTCCCTGACACAAAATTCAGGTTGGTTTTATCACATGTGTTGGAGAACTAGTCAGAAGTTGTCATGCTGATAATAGAAGAATGGAGCAGGAGGAAGCCACAGGACTCAGTGCTTTGAAGAAAGATAAAGAAACACAGCAGATATATGTGCCCAGCTCAAATTTCATGAATCGGGTTTACATCCACTTTAACTATGAAACTCAGCATTGATGAGTTACACGTGTGCAAAATAGTATTGACATCAAGATAAGTGCATAATGTTTGCTGGTTGTAGTAGTAGAAGTATAACAATAGTCATATTAGCAGTAGCAGTCTACATGGACGGTAAAGACCCCAGGAGAAACACAACATTTAATAAATCTGCAAAGTGGTAGTGACAGCAAAGTAAAAGTATTGGGGTTGATCTACTAAAACTGGAGAGTGCAACTGTGCATTGTAGCCAATCAGCTTCTAACTGAGCGTGTGCATTCTGGAAGCTGATTTGTTTCTATGCAAGTGTAGTGCCTTCACCACTAGAATAGGGTGGTAGGTAAATTTAGTTGTGCTGGATAATAAATATCCTGGCTGATTTACAGTGTTTTGGATAACATGGCTCATTTGCAGTTTGTGGCTTCTCCTTTATGTCACTAGGTGGTGCTGTTGCCTCTGACATGAGAGTGATAAGCTACAGTACATTGAAGCTATAGCTACACATACCCTCTCATCTAATGAGCTTGGTGCTGGTGCATTGTGGGAGAGGTATTTAACTGGAAGAACTCAGGTGATCTGGGAGTCCAGCCCACCCTGTCCTCATGGGGGGACATGTGTGAAACAGCTCCTGGTTGCTAGGCCTGAAGCCTGGGGCCTATCCAGGAGGCTGCCGGCTGCTAGGTTTGTCCGAAGCCTATCCGGGTGTTCAAAGTTTGCTGATGAAATCCTGCCAAAGATCCAGAAAAGATTCTAAGAGGGATGGAGCTCTGAGGAAGCACCAGAGGGGACTCTTCATGAGCAGTGAGGCTATGAAGTGGCTTGGAGGACTTCAGGAGAGAACTCATCCAAGTGAATCCATGTGTCTGAAGCTGTGAGTAGAGCTCAGTTACTAGAGGAGACAACCTGTCCTACAAAGTACAGATATGCTGATTCAGACTCTTTTTGGCTCGGTTCACACTGCAGCGATGCATCGCATGTCTCTGAACGGCAGTTCACACTGCCATATGTGAACTCTGGGGAGTGTCAATACAATGTTAATGACACCCCCAAATCAGTACGCATATCGCACTGCGAACTGCAAACTCGCACAGGAATCGGATCGTATGGGGTGATCCACCATGCGATCCGATTTTGACCCTGCAAAAAAAAACGGTCCCGTGCGAGTTTGCTCCGATTGCGATGCAAATTCAGCCATACAATTTCTATGGCTGATTTTGCATCGTACAGAGATCGCATATGGTTCACATTGCACTGCGGTGCAAAATCATATGTGATCTCTGAGATCGATGCAGTGTGAACCCAGCCTTTCTCTCCCCTATTTCTCATGAGAAATAAACCTTCTTTTGTTTAAAGCATAAAAGTGACTGGCGTCCAACTTCTTTTTCATTGATCTCACCCACCATGCCCAACACCCTACACCCTGAGGAATGTGTAAACCCTCCCCAACTCTGTGAGTCATCATCAGGCTCCCGGGGAAAATCGGGGGAAGGTGTTACACAAACTAGATTTTGCACTCTCCAGTTTTAGTAAATCAATCCCAAAGTATTTTCTGGGCAGTGGTTGTAAAGTGTATAAAATGAACCAATCAACATTGCGACTGTGGTTGTGTGCTCAAAAGGAGCATTCTGATAGGAGCAGAAAGCAGAGTGAGGGAAATAATCGTTAGTATACTGCTTTATCTTTCATTGACTAGTCAGGAGGCACAAGACATGTATGTGTTACTTAAAGTGTTACTAAACCCAGATCCTGCATTCACTATATCTGGTCACCCACAGTACACAGAATATGGAAATGCAATAGTTTTAGTACATATAAACTGCTAAATACCTTTTCTCATCAGCAGTATATAGCTTCTATCAGTGTCTGGTTAAAGCATGTTGGAGAAGTTTTCATTCTCCCCTGATTGTCCTATGCGTCTGCAGGACCCCTAGCCCTCTGCCTGGACATTGCTGATTGGCCCTGTGCTAATCACATGCATTCTCCCAAGAAGAAAAAGCTCTCTAGCAATACACACCAAACTGAGCATGCGCAAAGTGACTCCAAGGCTCTGTACTATCAGCAGATGGATTGGGGACAGTGGAAGAAGGGGAGGATCAGAGGGGACAGGATCAAACTGCCTTTTTACACTACGCAGATAATTAACCCCTTAGGTTCCACAGTGAGTATAACATGCTTTACTGCATATACAGACTGATTTTACTGTTGTGGATTTAGTAACACTTTAACTGCAGAAGAGAAGATTTGATCTCCTGCCAAAGGCAGGGTTGTGCCGTCTGCTAGACATGTGTAAGGCCCCTTTCACATGGCCTTTCCGTTCAGTTCCGCCTGTCTGTCTTACAGGCGGACCTGAACGGATGTTCCATGCATCTCTATGGAGCGATGGATGTCAGCAGTGACATGTCCGCTGACATCCGCTGCTCTCCTTTCCGATCCTTTACCGTAAATCCTGACGGATGGAAACCCTATTTTTCCATCCCTCTGGGGATCAGATCGGATGAAAATGGGCAGACGGCCGTTGTCATCCGATTTCCCATAGAGGAGAGCGGGGCTCTGGCAGATCTATCTCTGCACGGTGAGCAGAGGCGGATCTGTCATCCGCAAGCTCAGCGGGGATCAACGGATCGATACCCACTGAGCAAAGCGGACCCCGCACACCAGTATGGCCATGTGTAAGGGGCCTTAATCTAAAGACTGCCTGGTCAGCAATAGAAATCATTTGGCAGGTTCAAATATTCCCTTATATTTATTGCATCTGTGCATTTAGCAGTTTGCCTGGTGTTCAATTTCAATTAAAATATTGCATATGAATCTGTTCTAATACAAATTGTAGCTGACAGGTGTCAAACAGCAAGCAGAGCAGGCTATCCACAGGCTCATAAAAGTTGCTGCTGTAAAGCAGAGATGCATAACAGGACGTCATAGATTACAAACTGCTCAATCACCTCTTTTCTAGCAAAAAACGTAACTACAGTGGAACCTTGGAATACGAGCATAATCCATTCCAAGAGAATGCTTGTAATCCAAAGCACTCTTATATCAGAGCATGTTTCCTCATAGAAAACAATGGAAACTCTGTTAATTCATTCCACAGTCACTGCTTGTCTATGCAGTACTGTATATGGCCACAGTTCCAGGGGCACCTGGTGCATGCAATACTGGTCAGGTTTGCGGGGGGCGCTGGTGAGCCTCTAAGACTTCAGGATTACTCGGCAATGCTCGGAAAGTGTTTATATTATTATGCCACATCAAAATGAAAATCAATTAAACTTACACTGGAAAATTAGAGACTAAAGGACAGTTCACACAGGTGCGTGCTGTGAGATCAGATGTGAATCACATGCGATCTCTATGCAATGTGATTTCAACCATACAGATAATATAGCTGAAATCGCATCGCGTTTGGACCAAACTCGCACAGGACCCTTTTTTGGTCTGCAGCAGAATCGGATCACATGTGTGTTCACACGATCTGATTCATGTCCAAACTGTCAGATGGCACTGCGATATGCAAACTGATTTGGGGGTGTCATTAGCTTTGTATTGACACTCCCCGCAGTTCGCATATGGCAATGTGGACTGCCGCCGGGAGACATGCGATGCGGGAACCCGCAGTGGATTTGCAGGGTTCCCGCATTGTACTAGTGTGAACCGGCCCTTAGGGCTACTTCAGATGGGTAACAGTGTCTGTTGTCCTCTCCCAGGGGAAAATACAGTCTGCACTTTAAATAGAAAATAAAGCAGTGATCTATCTTTTCTTTCAGTAATATTTGGCTGTCACATTGAAGTTAACTTTGAACATGCAATATTTAGCCTGTGAAGCAATAGTGACCCGGCCAAGTGTGATCATGTTACGCCCTTGGGACGTTTAGGTGACGCCCAAGGGCGTAGCGTACAGAGGGCCGCCGTCAGGTGTAACGGTATACGCTTGACGCCCCTCACAGTTATGTTTCGATTACTGTGGGGGTTTAGTCAAACGTATAGCGTCACGGTAGACTGTCAAACCTGTACTTAGTCTAGCACACTTGTGTGTACACTAGGCTAAGACGACGTCTGGTTTTTTCCCAGGACACGCTCAAACCAGGTTTGCGCTACGCTAAAGTCGATATAATAGACATACCAACTTTAGTGT
>BLSH010283354.1:265364-277782 GCA_018402905.1 Glandirana rugosa
TCTTTAGTAGAGGTTCAACATGTACCTTTCAAAGGTCGACAACGAAATTCCCTTTCTAATAACAAGAGCAACAGCTGGAAACTTTCCCTGTACAACTTGGAGATGATTTCTTGCACAAAAATAAAAAAAACAGTGTTGGCTACCTCCTCCTCCTCCACCACCACTTTCACCGCCTCCTCAACCTCCAACTCCACATCCACCTCCATTTTTTATTTTTTTATGTGATTTTAGTTTAAAAATTATTTTAAGTTATTTCCCTATCCCCATTTCTTTGTAGGGCACTTGTCCAACTCTTACCCCCATTTTCCTTCCTTTTGCAGACCTCTAGGACTTGCCAGGACTTTGTTACAGCCATTTTTGTGCCTAAAAGTTTGGGTCCCCATTGATTTCAATGGGGTTCGGGGTCCGGGTCAAAGTTCGGGTTAAGTCCGGACCCGAACCCGGACTTTGTCCCGAAGTTCGGCCAAACCTGCCGAACCCGGACTTCCAAAGGTTCAATTAACTCTAATTATGGTTAATGATCACTGTAAAGCTACAGCCATACAGCTAGTGTTGCAGCTACTGTATTGCCAACACAATCACTAGGCACTCTTTCTTAACCACTTGCCGACGGCTGATCGGCATTTGACAGCGACAAGGTGGCTCTGTAACGCGAATCGGCGTCATATGACGGCGGCCGCGAGATCGCGCCCAGTGAGGAGGCGCGCCCGCGCGCTCACTGTGTCCGGGGAGGGACAGGGAGCGGGTGCGGCGGATTCGATCTCCGCCAGCCACCCGCGATGCCCCCCCCCGGAGTGAAAGAACGGAGGTCCGTGTAAGTAAACACGGACCTCCGTTCTGTGAGGGGGAAGGGCTGTGATCACAGCCTTCCTCTACATGGAAGCTGTGATCGCTTCCCTTCCCCAGCTAGGGCAGTCCCCCCACAGTTAGAACACGCCCAGGGAACACTAATAACCCTTAGAGCGCCCTCTGCAGGTTAACCCCTTCACTGCCAATGGCATTTACACAGTAATCAGTGCATTTTTATAGCACTGATCGCTGTATAAATGCCAATGGTCCCAAAAAAGTGTCAAAATGGTCCGACATGTCCGCTGAAATATCGCAGTACCGCTAAAAATCGCAGATCGCCGCCATTACTAGTAAAAAATAAAAACCCCAGAAATGAATTCTCATCATCCGTAAACGCAACCAATTTTGCACCAACCAATCAATAAACGCCGATTGCGATTTTTTTATCACAAATATGAGGAAGAATTTAAATCGGGCAAAAAATCGATGAAAAAAATGTTTTTTTATATATTTTTTTTGGATTTGTATTTTAGCAAAAAGTAAGAAGTTTGGGTTTTCTTGCAAAATTGTCGCTCTTCTTTTATTTATAGCGGCGATCAGAAATAAAGCAGAGGTGATCAAATACCACCAAAAGAAAGCTCTATTTGTGGGTAAAAAAGGACGCAAATTTCGTTTGGGTACAACGTCGCAGGACCGTGCAATTGTCAGATAAAGCGATGCAGCGCCGAATAGCAAAAAGGGCTCTGGTCCTAAAGGGGGAAATCCTTCCGGTCCTTAAGTGGTTAATGTTTGCATATGCCACCTCCCTGGTAGAAGTTTCCTGCTCAGGTAGATGACGAAACATTTCTCTTGTATCTGATCCACCTGGCTCAGGACCACACCTAAGCCAAAAGCAAAGGCATTGGTTTGAACCAGCAAGTGAAATCTGGATCCTTTAGCATGAGGAGCACTGACCAGTGCCTCCTTAAAGGCCTGGAATCTCTTCTCGCACTATGGCATCTAGGAAATTAGCTTAGGCAGTTTTTTGGGGTTTTTTTGGGTAAGCTATTAAAGGATTTCATCAGGGTACTGTAGTTGCACACCAATTTCCCCAAGAATGACAAAACCTGCTTTTTGAGTGGTAGGCCAGGTCATGATGACCTCAATATTCCTAATTTCAGATCACAGGGTGTCTCTTCCTACCTGGTACCTACCAAGTACTGGACCTTTGTCATGCCTATTTCACACTTGCTGGGCTTGACTTACAGATTAGTGAGTTCTTCATCTGAAATGACGTTACAATAAACTCAAATAACCTGATTGGCCCACGCAGGCTGCTCATTTGTGGGTGATTAAAACTATCCATGAGTTGCATCATCTGTATTTTCCAAAAGAAAATTTGCATCAGGTTGAAGACAAACAGTGATCTGTGATCACTGAGGAGCGACTTTCATAAAGATTGTCAGCAAAGCATCAGTGACCTTCTCAGCTAGGAGGGAAGATAGTGCCCCAGTATCTAGTTATCGTGACTGTCAGGACATAACATTCAGGCAGAATTGCTCATGATGGCTAATGGCCCGATAATATCCACTGCCTTCAAAGGTTTATCAATTACAGGCAAAAGTTGAAGTGGAGCCATTGTGAACATTTCCTCCCCAGGTAATATCTTCCTACTTTGTTCCTTCTACAGTAGGACTCCACAGATTATGCTGCGCATGCACTATATAAATCACACTCTGGCACCTAGTACTGCAGTATGTTTCATTATCTAAACCCATGCTGACAGCATGAATTCTATCTGTCCTGATACTGACAGACTCCCCTCTGTCATCCCCTTTACATCCATCTCACCCACAACCTCCCCACACCTATTACCTGACTCTCCACTCTCTAGAATTGTAGAAAAATGCCTAATTTACTCACCATATTCAGATGCAGATGCAGACCCCTTTAACTCTTTTTCCCACAACTCTGTTTCCTGGACATGCACAGGGAGTATAAATTCCTCAGCTTCCCTTCCCCAGTAGACCACACCTAACAAGGCACAGGTAGCTAGGCAAAGAATATGCAATCAGGTGAGGCCCTCAACTGTCAGAACTGGTTTGTGTGCAGTCAGGCCAGAGCCTAATAGCAAGCAATTTCTCCAAAAGACCCAGCTACTGTTGGGAGCCCCTGCCTTTTTGCTACCAAAGTACTCCAGTTCAACTGGGGTGGTGCTTCATCATTGTGTCTTCATCTGTGTTACAAGACCTACCATGCATTTCACTGTGAGGGATGATGTTTATGAGGATGATCACAAGTAGCTGTGTTCTGAACTGTTTTACTGTTTTACGGTATGCAAATTGTTTGCTATCCTGAACCTGTTTTGCATTATTGCTTCTAACGTTGCACCTCAAAGTCCTGATTTTGCTCACTTTTTCTGATGTCAGTATTGAATTCTAGGTTTGGAGGATTTCCAAAGCCAAAACCTTTTTTATTCTGGATATAGTAGGACGCAGTAAAAACCAGGTGTCCCATTGGGGAAATTTCTCTTGATTTCTTCTTTTGGTGACCCAACAGGGAATAAGAGGAAATCTCTCCAAACTGAGGAAAATGGCTTATTAGATAGTTGTCACTGGAACAAGTGTCCCAATTGGAAGTTATTCTCATCTTTTTTTCTATTCTGGTAACAACTCAGATTTTTGGATTGCTGGTTACAGTGGAAGAGTGGATCCCCCTAGCTGGAACACATACAGCAGTAAAAGTCAGATTTTAACCCCTCATTACTCCATCCAAAGCTGAAATAAAAAATGACTTTAGATACACTTCACTTTTCTAATCTGCATTAGCAAAAGGCTGGTTTGCTTTGGCAACCCTGGAAAATATTTTTTTCTTTCCTCCGTATTCATAAAAATGTGGGTTTTGGTATTCTGCATTCATAAAACGAGCTTCATTATTAATTTGTAACAGTATCCAGTTAGGTTCTACTTTTCTGCCAGTGTAGCAGAAAATAATAGAAGGAACAACCTGACTGGTTAGCACAGACATTCTCCTTAACTAAAAACAGTGATGCACTCTATGTCCCATATTGTGTATGAAAATACTACCGCATAAACCATGTATTCTGTTCATACTAATCTGTGTAGGTTTATAATGACATATATTAGTTAAACTACAGTATATCTGTTCCTGTGTCAGCAAACAGAGAGAGAAAGGAAGTGTAACAGCAGGATAATAAGTAACTAATTGATTGGCTGAGACATTTCTTCCCGTCTATCTGCACCCTTAGTAAATTATTGACAGGTTTGTTATGCAAGTAGTCACTGGTACCTAAGGCAGACTGAATGTCAGCGTGTTAACTGCAGTCTGTTGATCTTTCCACTAAAGAAAAAAAAAGGTCTCCAGGTGTAACTACAATTTTACTTTTACCAGATCTTTAAATACAGATTAAACAAAAAATGACACATATATTTGCAAGCTGTATTCTCAGATGAATGTCAAGCTTTTAACCAGTAAAAAAGTACAACGTAGCAGCACTTTACGTTTCGGTTAAACCAGGGGCAAACATGCAGACTATGCACCTGCACAAGAAACCTTTAAGTTTAAAGCTGGCCATTCATGGATCAAAATTTTTCTGCTTCAGAAAGGTCCTGTCGCATCACAATAAATGTGTGGCTACTGTGGCAGTAGATTGATTTCTGTTCAACCGGCCATTTGGACATATTCTCATTTGATCAGTGCAGCAGGCAATAGGTTTCAGTGTTCATCTGTGTATTCAAATTATTATCAAATGTGGGGATGGGGGAGTTGGGTCAGTTGGACAAAAAAACAGACCCATGTATGCCCAGCTTTAAAGTGGTTGCAAACCCCTTTTGGGAACATGTACCTATAGGTAAGCCTAGAATAAGGCTTACCTATAGCTACTGTAAATATCTGCTAAACGTGCGCCGTTTAAGAGATATTTACCTTATAGTGCGCCAATGATGTCATTGGCACATGCACTGTGAAGAAATGGCCCTCCGTGCTGTTTCTTCCTGAGCGAGTGGCATGACTGGCGGCTCTCACCCGCATGCGCAGGAGTGACATCACACGGCTCCGGCCAGTCACACAGCCGGAGTCCACGGCCTTGGAAGGAAGATGGGTGAAGATGGATGCGGCCTTAAGCAGGGACAGTGTGGGCTTCGTTTGCAGATAAGTGCCACATAATGGGCTAGTATGCAATGAATACTAGCCCATTGTGCTTTTACTTTGCAGGGCTTGCAGGGAACAAAGAGGAAGTAAACCCCATCAAGGTTTGCTTCCTGTTTAAGGACCTATTTATATTAGATATGGTTGATAGACCATAGACTTGGAGTATGTTAATTATTCCTGAGTGCATCTGTCATGCTTTCCATGACCTTACAAGTCATGATCAAGTTGTTTATTGTTTCTTGTTTTACAGTTGCTGGATGTAAGATAGTCTGTTTAACCCCTTCCTTACCGGGCACTTAAACCCCCCTCCTGCCCAGACCAATTTTTGGCTTTCAGCACTGTCGCATTTTGAATGACAATTGCGCGGTCGTGCGACGTTGTACCCAAATAAAATTTGCGTCCTTTTTTTCCCACAAATAGAGCTTTCTTTTGGTGGTATTTGATCCCCTCTGCGTCATTTCTGATCGCCGCTATAAACAAAAAATGAGCGACAATTTTGCAAAAAAGAACAATATTTTTAACTTTTTGCTAAAGTACAAATCCATTAAAAAAAATATTCATCAGTTTTGGCCGATATATATTCTTCTACATATTTTTGGTTAAAAAAAAAATCGCAATCGGTGTATTTTGATTGGTTTGCGCAAAAGTTATCGCGTCTACAAACTGGGAATTGATTTATGGCGTTTTTATTATTTTTTTTTTTTTACTAGTAATGGCGGCGATCTGCGATTTTTATCGTAACTGCGATATTGGGGCGGAAATGTCGGACATTTTTTACACATTTTTGGGACCAATGACATTTATACAGCGATCAGAAATTTAAATGTCCACTGATTACTGTGTAAATGTCATTGGCAGTGAAGGGGTTAACCAGCAGGGGGCAGTGAAGGGGTTAAATATGTTCCCTGGGTGTGTTCTAACTGTGGGGGGGCAGTGCTGGCCGGGACATAACAGATCTAACTGATCCCAGTGACAGGGATCAGTAGATCTGCTATGTCCCCTGTCACAGAACGGGGAACCGCCGTGTTTACAACGGCGGTTCCCCGTTCTGAGGCTCCTAAAGGTGATCGGCGGGTCTCGGGCGGACATCGAGTCCACCCGACCCACGGGCACGCTCGCGCAGAGTGCGGCGCGCGCGTGCGCGCCGCCGCTGCCGCCAGCGGGCGCGCCTGGAGCGCGCCTGGAGCGTGCGCAGTGGAGGACGTCCATGGACGTCCTCCGGGCATTTCAGGTCCGCGCTGGAGCCGTACTTCGGCAATAGCGCGGACCTGGAGTGGTTAAAAAAATTACTTATTACTTATAAACTTACTAGGGATGCATTTTTTAATGCTCTTTTGTCCTGAGATTTTATGTATGTTTGTGAGACAATAATTTGTGGCCCAGGAATCAAATATTTTATGGTTACAATGACAGCGGCATATGTGTGCAATTTATAGAGTGAGATGGCTAAGATTGTATTTTCCCAAACTCTGAAGCCATGCCCAATATCTAGCACAATGCAGTCAGACCTGCATTTTACCATATTACACTTGGCATGTCGTCTACAAACCCAGGTTTCCTTCTTTCTCCAGTTTGCAGCAATGCAGGTCCATTGTCCCTTACTGTAGTTGACTTGTATGTTGGAGTGTCATTCAAGAACAGGGGCTCCCCAATCCTATGTATCATCATGTATAATTAATGGTACCAAACAACATTGTGGTATATGTCAGCCTTTTTCAACCAAGGTGCCTTGAGGGTTCTTCAGAGATGCCTTGGCAAAATGCCTAAAAATTGAAAAAAAAACATTAATGGAAACTACTCACTAGGGGCCTACCGCTGGGAGAATCAAGGATGGAGAAAGATCTGGGGGTCCTTGTAGATGACAGATTGAGCAATAGCATGCAATGTCAAGCTGCAGCTACCAAAGCAGGCAGAATATTAGCATGCATAAAAAACATAAAAAAAGATATATACTCCAGAGATAAAACTATAATCATGCCACTTTATAAAACCATGGTTAGGGCACATCTAGAGTATTTTGTCCAGTTCTGGTCACCAGTCCTCAGAAAGGATGTGCTGGAACTGGAGAGAGTCCAAAGAAGGGCAACAAAACGAATAAGGGGACTGGAGGACCACAATTACAAGGAACGACTGCAAACACTAAACGTATTCTCGCTGGAGGAACTACGCTTGAGAGGAGATATGATAGCGATTTACCAATACCTCAAAGGCGATCCCAGCATAGGAAAAAAAACTATTCAGTGTCAAGGAGCGCAAGAGGACATGGGGCCACAAAATGAGATTGGAGGAGAAGTGGTTTAAGCTTAAACTGCGCAGGGTTTTCACTGTCAGCGCAATAAAGATGTGGAACTCTCTTCCCCAATTGGTGGTGGCTGCAGGGAGTATGGATATTTTTAATAGACTCTTGGATGTACACCTTAAAGAACACAACATGCAAGGATATTGGAAACAATTATAGACACTGACACACGTGCACCTACACAGTTTGAACTGTATGGACTATTGTCTTTATTCAACCTTGCCTACTATTAAACAATGACTTGTATACAAGCCAGCAGGTGGATCAAGCCTGCCCTTTAGTTACACAAAGCCATGGGTTTTTATTATGCACCATTATGACTTTCTAGAGACTGGCATCCTAACAGCCAATGATGTTATCAGTTTATAAGGAGGATGTCTGTTGCCTCCACAGCATCCTTGTTTGCCCCTCTCCCTCAGCACTGTGGTCACATTAGCTGACTGATGGAGAGAAATTGAGGGAGAAGAGAAACATAGGAATACTAGTCAGTACCAGTGTGCAAAAGTGTATTTGCTTTGGAAGAATAAATTACCTCTAACGTTGGATGCCCTGTGTGTTGATGTTGCTGCATTATGTAAAACTATTAGAATCGTTTTTTACATTTTAGAATGGAGTGCCTCAATACTGTCCGTAATTTTAATTGAGATTGTCTATAATTTTAAAGGGTGCCTTAACTGAAAAAAGGTTGAGAAACACTGGATAAATGTGTTGTTGTAACACGTGTTGTACGGTGTGTTATCACAGGGTGTAATTGTGAATGGGCCGCAAAAATTATGTCTGTGTTAGTTACCTCTCATACACTATGAGGGCATGGAGCTGACAGGATACTGTATTAGAGAGGATATAAGTCAGGGGTCTGGTGAAAAAAATTGATTTTGAGAATATATGTTCTCATATGGCTCATTCACATTTTTTTCTCCATGCATTAAACCACATAGACTTTGCTGCATAGAAATGCATTTTACATTTAAATATCTTCTTTCTTATGTTCACATCTAACTGTTGTATCTAAATGTTTTTGAAATACAAGGCATGCAGCATTTCTGTGCATGTTCACAAATTAAACAGGCCCATTAAGTAAATGGTAAATGCATAGATATGTTTGTATCACGGAAAATCTGAATTCCCTTACTGTATATAAAATTAACAAAGCTGCATAAATACATACTGTAACACAAATGCACACTACTGCATACACAGAAATATGAACAGGCTCAATAATAATTGTAACATTTGAAAACAATTACAAAAGAATGTTTTAAACCCTTATCAGTTTTTTTCCAAATGTAATATTTTTTTTTATGGACCTCCATTTGATATTTTAATTGTTTAAAGTTTGAATACATTATAAACAACCCCCCTTTAGTGAGAATTTGAATATTTTTTGTGTATATATTGGTATATTAAGCATTATAGTGGAAAACAAGTTCTCTTCTGTAAAGTAATTCAAGACATTAGGTGGAAATTTCCAACCACAGAACTCTACAGCAGACTATTAGCTCTAGGAAACAGAAAGGTATGTCAATTCTATTATTTACAGAATGGAATGACTCCATGCTAATTGTTAACATGCTGTTTAACTTTCCTAGATTACCATTAAACATAACAGTCTAATCTAGAAAAAGTAATACCTGAATGAGGCTGGTAACATGTTTTTATAATATATTTTTTGTTGTTTATGGTTCAATTTTTCAGCAATTTAGTTTTAAGATTACAGTACTGTCACTAAGCACCCAAGCTTTTTGTGCCCATGGGTTACTAACAAGCGGGAGTAGGGGCACAATGGCCACCTCCTTAAATATATGGATTTACAGGTACCACATCCTCCATTAAATATCCTGCTAAAGAAAACCCTACAAGAGTATCAAAACAGGACTTTAAAGGTACCACACTTGTAATTAAAAAAGTACAACAAACATTTTATTCCATCATATAAAGATTAAAATCCCATAAAGTGGTTGCATATTTTTCTCAGCCATATACATAAAATGCTGTACATAGATTGTCTCAGAAATGTAGATATATATATAGTCACGAGCCCCTAATTCGATTTTACGAATGGGGTTATCTTGCTAGTTCAATGCGTTTTACAGGTCAAAGCCTGCTTCTTCTGGCAGGTCAACTCTTTATGTGTATGAGTTGGATAGATACTAAATGATAATGGGCACAATATTAATGGCAATACATCACTATTTGGATTAGTAAAATCACAAAAATTGTGATTTGAGGATTATTTTGATGCTCATTTAAGGAGCTTTTTTTGATAACTTCATAATAAAAGCTCTTATTTCTAACCTGTAAGGCGATGTATTACCATAAATATTGAGCCCATGATCATTTAGTATCTATCCAATTTGGGGAGTAGGGGTATGGTTGATAGATTACATGGGCTCAGCAATTAATATTAGTGACATGTAGTATCCAGGCATCGTTGGTTATTTATCCATGTTGTGAGTTAGAGGCCTTCCACGTGTGATTATGGAGCATATGGGAATATATTGGTTTACAGGGGTGTCACATTAGATGGGTTCTATTTAATAATTATAATGGCATATCCATAACACCATATTGTAGGACCACCTGAGCACATGGATACATCCTCACTGGTTGTGGAGTCCTTATTTTCTTCATCTTCTTTTGGACGTGTAGTCTTCTGGGCCTGTCCACTCATGGAGTTGTTTCCTTTCTATATGTCCTTAATCAGTTGCACATTTTGTGTTCTCCTCTGCAGGTAGTATATGATGAAGGATATAATGTATCCATTAATAAGGTGTCATTTATATGTCATTATAATTATTAAATAGAGTGCATCTAATGTGATTCTCTGCTAAACCTTTGAGGTACAAACATTTACATCCAGAGAGCCAGATCCACATCAATCACAATGAACTACACACTCCAACACAACCTGCTGTCAATGACTGTTCACTGCGAATGACAGCTCCCTATCCACATTATGAATTGTAAACTGGGAGCTGCCTTTGCAATAATCAGTTGTTGGGAGCAGGTCACGTCGACCTTGTTTTTTTTCAGCCAGTCGGCAGGCATTGTTCTTCATGAGTTCCATGGATCTACATTTCTGGATGACGGGATTGATGATGGATTTAAATTGTGGGACGTTTTTCCTTTTTTAATAAGAAACTCATCAAAAGTGTGTCTTTAGGTTCTATTACATTTATATTTTTTACATGTCCCCCTTACTCACTTACACAGGGATTGATGGTATCTTCAGTCCTGACATATTTAAAGGGGCTTCCAGAGTCCCAATAAAGCCTCATTTTCCATAGACCCCCACTAGCACTGAGCCATGGGTGTGGACATCCTTGGCCTTATCAAGGTGGGAACAAGGTGCTGTGCTGTGGGGAGGGGATGTCTTACCTAGCAAGATACCCTCCCCATGTTAAGGGCATGTCATCTGGTATGATTCAGGAGGAGGGGAGCTGTGGGCTTGCACCTCCCCTTTCCTGGCCAGCCTGCATTTACATATAAGGATCATGCATGGGTTTTGTGGGGACCAAATGCTTTTTTTTCTTGTTTTTTTAGTAAGGCTACCTTTTAAAATACACACCAGACAAAAAGGGCCTCGTATAAATGTGAGGGTCGCATCTTTTTTTTTATTTTGTTTAATTCATTTTTTATTTTGTTTAATCTTTTTTGCATGGGGTCCTCTTTGATATCCGTTCCAAACCCTCATCGAGAATAAGGGTCTGGTATGTCTTTTTTTTTCTGTGTGGGGCCACCGTTAACATCTATTCCATACCCTCATCTAGGATAAAAGTCTGATATAGATGAAGGGAATCCTTCTCTGTATACAAGCAGAAGGAAGAAGCCGAGAGCTATCCTTTACCAGCAATTGAAATGGCATTTGTTTTCTTTGTAAATGTCAGTTTAACTGTAGTAGGTTGTAGACATGATGTAACACCTCACAGGCAGTTCCAGGGCATTCAGCATGTTATTTAAAGGAATTTTGTATTTTTAATGTTGTGCAGGGGCGTAACTACAGAGGTTGCAATTGCAACTGGGCCCCATGCTCCAGGGGGCCTGTGTGCCCCCCTTATACACCTAAATAGGAGGTATGGCGGGGGCAGCATTTAGAGGAACCAACCTCCTCAATTTTCCTCCTGGAGGAGATTAGTTACTCTATATGCTACCCCGCTGCCCCTCCTATCCAGTTTAGTTGTCTTCTGCTGTTCCCAGGGTCCCTGTGTGCTTCCCCCCCCCCCCCCCCCAGAGCTGCTGTCTTCCCCCTCCTCTCTCCTGCCAGCTGCTGTAGAAGATGTGTCATGATGGAGGGATGGTGTAAGGAAATATCTTCAGGCATTGGCATACCCGTGTGTGGCCGCATGTAGCGTGTGCACGCACCCGTGCCCGTTTGCACACGCCTGTGCGCGTTCGCGAGCTTCCAGGCAAGTGTGCGCCGGCAATGGCACCAATAGCGGCCATTTAAGCGGACAGCATCAGGAAGCAAGTGCTGTCTGTTTTACAGCGTTTCCTGCACCTGTGACCCCCCTGTGATTACTCTTGAGAGACTTCCTGCTTCTGTGACCCGGGCTATTCCTGTGGACTTTGCTGATATTTGCCTGCCCTGACCCCGGCCTGTTTACGACTATTCTTCTGCCTGCTCCCTTGTACTTCAGCTGCCTGCATGTTGCCGACCCAGCTTGTACCCGACCATCCGTTTGCCTGATCCCTCTGTACTGCACCTCAAGAGCTCCCTGTCCACACTACCAGGGGCTCTCGAACCAGGGCCGCAAGAGAGGTTGCCCCGCATAAGCCAGACTCATCCACCAGGTACAGTCCTGCTCACCATTATTGGCACCCATGAAGTTTATGTACATATTGTGGAATATCTACTGAAGGAAATGTATCAAATTAACCAACATATTACTACAGATGGTTATGGTGACTGTTCCGTTCGTAATACCAAAAGAGACAAAAGGAGTATTACAAATAGAAAAATTTACAATAAATAGTAAATGTCAAAAAACAGTTTGTGTTCGATAGACATCATTATACAACCAATTAAACTATGTAAAGGAAGTCATCTATAAGGTGTTATACATGTATTTGAAGTACCCACGGTTATTACCACTCGTCCTGACATGGACCACCTACTCAGACCGAATACGCCCCGTTGGAGAGAACGCCGGGACCAAGCTCTCGGGGACCATCACACCTGTC
>BLSH010283355.1:16948-33706 GCA_018402905.1 Glandirana rugosa
TGGAATTAATATCGTGGTCCTCTAACAGTTGAAGTTAAATTCCTGACAAAGTACAAAATATTTCCAAGAGCATAAAGATGTGTCAAACCAGAAAAGAGTGAAGAAAACTAAAGGAAATTAAAAAACAACATGAAACAGTCCTTAAATTGAAGTTGACAATCTCCTGGAGCTATAATTAAGGTGCTGTTAGAAGAGATGTCAAAGTTATCCTCAAACTGTGAAGTGCCAAAAAACAAATTTTCCGCTGTGAGTTATGTGCTTGGTGTTCCACCTCCTGCACTGCAATCGTGGGAGCACTCACCGGAAAGCTCTCCCCACTGAAGGGGTACGCGCTTGGTTGTATTTCCTGGGTGTGTGTGTTCCCTCTTTGGATTGTTGTATAGATATACAGGTAAAAGTAAGGTCATCCGACTATTCACCTCCTTCCTTATTTTCTCCACGAGTATACCATGCAACTAAGAGACAGTATCTTGCGCAATATCATTTAGGTATTTTATTTATAATGGTATAATAAACACTCACGTTTTGGCAAGTAAAATGAAGCAGTCACTTTTCAAAAGGCAAAACGGACATCCGCTGTGTTCGCTGCGGTCCACTGCATATATGACCGGAAGTGATGTGTGACGTTCTGGCCACGCCCTACGCGTTTCGTCATTGGACGTCTACTGATGAGCACTGATAGGCGGCACTGATGGGTATTGAGCACTGATAGACAGCATTGATGGGCACTAATTGGCAGCACTGATATGCTGCACTGATAGGGGGCATTGATGAGCACTGATAGGTGGCACTGATGGGCACTGATAGGCAGCATTAATGCCCACTGATATGCTGCACTAATGAAGAGGCACTGATAAGTGGCATTGCTGAGCACTGATAGGCAGCATTGATGGGCACTGATAGGCAGCACTGATAAGCTTCACTGGTAGGTGGCATTGGTGAGCAATTATAGGTTGCACTGATAGGTGGCATTGATGAGCACTGTTAGGTGGGATTGATGAGCACTGAAATGAGGCACTAATGGGCCCTGATATGTGGGATTGATGAGCATTGATAGGTGGCACTAATGGGCACTGATAGGTGGGATTGCTGAGCACTGATAGGAGGCACAAATGGGCACTGATAGGTGGGATTGATGGGCACTGATATGCTGAACACAAAGCACAAATGTCCAGGTGCATAGACACTAAGCCAGATGAGTGAGACCATAAATGAATATATTTACTGAAGACTCTGCTGTCCAAAAACTCATAGACCAATGAGACAGATAGGAACCAAGCAACAGGGAATGAACAGTGCTGTACCACAGCAGTGAAACTAGTCCTCAGATTAGAGCACATAAAAACATTTTATTCCATGGTGAATGGTTCCATAAAAACAAGAATAATTAATGCTAAAAGAACAGTATAAAAGATGATGCACTGAACCAGCTAGACCAGAGAACTGTCCAGAGAAAACCACCAGATCTGGATCTAGCAATATCTGAAGCAGAACCTGAGGGCTGGGGCCGCATGGATGTCACAGCAGGCTGGGATAAGAAAACAATTGTGCCATTGAGAGATGTAAAACTATGGTCCCAGGGACCAATGGAAAGCAGAGCTGTGTGTTACCGCAGGAACGCTGGCAATCCATGGCCATTCAAGCCATGTCAGGCGCCGGAAGTGACATCAGCACCTGGCGGAAGTCAGGTATCGAGATCTGTGGACTGTGGGCAAAGTCCCAAACACTGTGTTACTGAATCCGGATAAGAAGCAATGGTGCTGGATGGCAACTAATGCTGCTGGCAAAGTGAGCAGAGACTACAAGTTTCAGGGTCCTAACCCTTCATCTGGTCACTAAGAATGCCGGCAGAGAATGGAAATTTATTAAACAGGAAGGGGGTGGGAGAAACGGGGCTGGGTGTCATCCATAAAGCCACACCCATAGGAGATAAAATCAATATATTAACATTACTTAAGATTCCCATACCATAAGTGGTTAACACTGAGCAATAATGATGGACACTGTTAGGCGGCATTGATAAGCACTGATAGGCGGCACTGATAGGCTGCACTGATGATCAGGGCACTAATTATCAGTGTTGACAGTTAACGGCTCTCCTTTCCTCATCCAGACACAGTGTAGGAGGAAAGGGCTGCAGATAACGAGCAAGTCTGTTTACATGTGATCACATGGTAAAGGACCGCTGTGATTGTGCTGGATGCACGTACCAGGGGACACGTAGGAGGCAGATTTCTGGGAGGATGTCCATGGGGCTCAGATTGAGAGGGGGGTGGTCAGGGGGGCCCATCATGATTTCTTGCACTGGGGCCCTGAGGGTTCTAGTTATGTCTCTGATACAACCATGAAATTCTCAGAGCTCTATTTACCCCACCTTGGGGTAAATTCATGACTAAGGCCAGATATATCACTGCTTTCCAATGGAGCAGGCAGAGTGGAGGAGTTTTGGTGTTACAGATTAATACTAATATTGTTTCTTGTCAGATCACTGTGAGGGTCCTGGGGACAAAAGGAGCCACTTGTGAGGGTAAAGGTAGTATGGCAACAGTGAAGCCTTGCAATCCATGGTGAGAACTGACATTCATGGGTAGTATACGTTTTTGAATAGGTGGTACCACAACCCTGATGATGACAACTTTTTCTGGATGTCAACATAGCACGTGTCAGGGCCCTCCAGTGCTTACAGAAAATGCTGCCAGTTACCTGCTTTCCTTAGCTCAAATTGGTAAGAAGGATCCTCCCACGTGGGGTTGGGACTTTTTTAGGCAAACTGAATCATAAATCGTGTTGTATAAAATTATAGAGATTTAATGATATGCATTAAAATAGTGCATTACTGCAATACAGTTGTAGTAAAATAAAACAATACAAAAGTACAAGTATTATATACAGATACATATGATGATTTAGTGGATACTCTGAAGCCCGACGCGTTTCAGGATACTCCTTTCTTCAGGGGCCGTAATTTGGAGAATCACAGTTCTATAATACAATATGACATGGTATATTATATATGTTTAGATCATATTCAAAAAGAGCAACAGTTTTGCAAGGAGCCATTACCGACATTTCAAATCATACCTTCAAAAATCACCATGCAGATATGTACACCCATGATACAATGTGGGTACGTTGAAAAGTATATAAATATAAACAGGCCAAAAACGCACACCCCTGCTGGGGCTGTGTGATCTCACATAGGCTGCTACCAGCACATCACCCCCATGGTCACCGCTGAGCCTCCATGGTCGCCGAGCCAACCGCACAAAATCCTGCCGGGTTGTCCAATCAATATCGATTATGGTCGGTTATACAACTATCGGGACGACCAGGGATCTAAGGAGAAATATTATGATAATAATAATGATAGTGTTTGATTCCCTATCATCATTAAAGGGTAGTGATATTAATAAGTAAAGTCTACCATATTGCATGGTTCTACATAAATTTGCAATGATCATGCGGTATTGTGTATATATATAGCACCTCCTTTTACTATGGGGAGGGGGGGCTGCAAAGCAAAGTGGGACAACCGGGAGGGAGATCTATAGTCTTCCAACCTTGGTCCTAAGGCAGTGTCCAGTGCTTTCCTTAGCTCAGCCAAGTGTACAGGATGCCCATTGGAATCTCAGCCCTCAGTCCTGAGATGACATTCATGCCCAGTATTACCTGTGGCCACCCCCTCCCTGAGGTACATGTGATTACTAAGCCCTTCTGGACAAGGTCCTGCCCATACAGCTACACTTTCATCCAGGTAATCCTGACTACTTCCGTGGCAAGCTCCTTGGTGTCTGTCAATTAGATCCATGGTGTGTCTGGGCCCAGCTTGTTAGAAAAGTATTTGTTCTGGTGGAGTAGAGACTTGTGAGCCTGTATCTAAGAGGCACTTGATCTCTTGGCCATTGAAGTATCCACACATAACTTTTTTCAATATATCTTCAGTTCCACTTTGCCACCCCAAAGCTTGACTCCTGTCAGAAGGACATTCTAGTTTATTAACTTCCTCTGTGTGCAGCTGGAGAATTCTCTCTGGGATGGCCCAACTCTCAGCAGCCCCAACACGGGGATGGTGACCTCAGCTGCCTCCAAGGCAATGCTTGCATTCTCCATGAAGGGATGTTACCTTCTTGCTCTACTGAGGAGTATTCCTTTCTGTTCTTCAATGTGGATAACTCTGTCTGGAGCTGAGCCATCCATTTTATTAATTTCTGGACGACCCTATCCAATGGAACTTGCTGTTGCAGGTGGGTCTATTGATTTCTCACCTACGATAGCCATGTGTGCATTCAAGTCTCTATATCTCCGATCCTGACATGCTATGGCTACTTTTTCTTGCAAGTTTTGTCTGATCTTGTTGTACAGCAGTCCATCAACAAATAGCTCTTTCAGACATTAAACCGCATCACCCAGCCAGGCCATCTCACTTGGGTCCTTTCCCTGTGGCATATCTCTGCTGCCATATCTTGCAATTACACTGCATACTGTGGAATGGATTCTCCTGCTCTCTAGATTCTGCTGGGGAAAAGAGCACTGATGTTTCCTAGTGTTTCTGCTTGGCCACAAATTACTTCTAAATGGTTAACTATCTGGAAATCATGTCAGGGTTAAGATCTTCATTATTGCAAGGGCGGAAGGTTGCCTGCTTCCGTATGAAGAAGTACTGACATGGGCGATACTGTTCATAGACACAAAGTTTACCAGAAAAGATAAATGGCTGAATGGCCAGACATTGCGTTACTGTAACTTGCAGTTAACTAAACAGGCGCAAAGTTAGAAGCAACAATTTAAAATGTGGTTTATGGTTGCAAAAACACGTACACATTGCACAGAATAATGAAAAACAGGTTAATGATAGCAAAGTGCATGCAAACACTGCACAGTCTGATTATAAAAGTGGAACAAACATGAACTGCTCACAGCAATGTTTCTATCAAACAAATAGTCAAGCTGCCAATCACTACTCCAGTAAAACAGTTTAGAACACAGCTACTTGTGATTATCCTCATGAACAGCAACCTTCACAGTGAACACCAAGGTAGCTCTTGTAACATAGGAAAGCAGCTAGAGGCATTCCAGGCCAGGGCCACCCCAATGGAACTGAAGTCAGCATGAGGCTACCTGAAATACCTAGGTCTTTTGAAGAAACCAGTAGCTATTAGGCTGTGGCCAGGCCGCATGCATGCTGATTCTAACAGCAGAAGGTTGTTCACCTGGCTCCAGATCACTTGCTCAGCTACCTCTGGCTGTTCAGGTGTGCCCCTTCTGAGCTGGGAAAGGGAAACAGAGGAATTTATAATTCCTGGGCGAATTCAGAAAATCAGAGATTTGTAAAGAAAATAGCATTAAAAATAGCATTAAAGAGACCTGCACTTGCATCTGAACATGGTGGGTAAATGGGCACTCTGCTACAGAACCATTTTACGTAACCTATTAGTGAATGATTGTTATATTTGGCTTTGCTGCATGTGAGATACAGTAAAAAGTTTTAAGTTGTTATGTTTGAGAATACTCCTTCCATATTACAAGCTAGCAGGCAAGAGGGATTCCACGTCACCAGAATACTAAAGCTTGATATACACTATACAACTTTTGTTGTTTGATTTCCTTTAGATTCACCTTCAACCATGTAGTGCAAGGGCCTGCCTGATTGCATACAAATTGAAAGTATTTCGGTTTGACCTCATATTATATAGATTTGGTAAATCTAAAGGAAAAAATCTAAAGAAAATTGTATAGTGTGTATCCAACTTAACAAAAAGGTAGTGAGAAGCACCAGTGGGTGAAAATTTAAACTAGGGCAGGCAATCATTGTTTCCTGTATACATTGGCAGGGTTCAGTTTCAAACTGTGAAAATATATAGAATACCACTGCCCAGCATCAACTGTCGAGCTCTGGAGCAGAGTTTTATTGGTTTGGTTTGGTAATAGTAAACAGCTCCCACTTATATATATATTCAACATAGACTAAAGTTAAAGACTTTCAGGCAACTCAGAACTTTATCTGTTTGCCTCAAAGGCTTACATGAGCTCCAGTTTTTTTTTTTTTTTTTGCTTTCTGTGTCTACGAGGGAGATGTCCCCTTACTTACTGTCCTGGACACACCACACAAAGTAGATTAAAATCTTACACTTTTGATTTAATCACCAGAAGTGGGAAAAAAGTTTTGACTTGAGTTTAGCGAAACTGAAGTAAATAAAAACTAGGTGTTAGTTTTTTTCAGGAGAAGATGCCCACCTAAAAAATTCATTAGATTTATAATTAATCAAGTAAGTCTTTACACTACAGAGTAAGATGATAAATCTCAAGATTAAATGTGGAATTATTACCTCACAACATGACCTGCATTTTATATCCCATCTGTAGAAAACAGAGTGTGGGGTGAAGCCTACGGTGTCCAAGGGAGTTCTCTCTGCTTAACGCTGCAGAGAGAGCTCCATGATTGGTGGAGAGGCCTTCACATGACTTTAACCAGTCACATGACCAGACTATTCTCCTCCAGGCTTTTTTTTTCTCACTTGTTCGAATGGTGCTTTAAAAATGTTCTTTTAGGACTATAATGCTGCTTTAAATGGGAAGCCCACTTCCCTGTATGGACAGGAAGTAATAGGAATGTGAAGAGTCACATTGAAAGGTCACACAAACCATTCAATTCATTGCTTCTTTAATTTTCCAACTGTTTTAAAACGAGTTGGAAATACATATCATTGGCAATGAGCAGATTTTTATAGTGATAAATATGCCTTTATTTCATAATATTAAAATTGATAGATGAGAAAAGTCATCACTTATAGTATATAGTCCCAGTACATTTTAAAAGCTATCACTTTTAGCATTAGTTCCAGTACAATTGAAAAGCTATCACTTTTAGTATATAGTCCCAGTACATTTTAAAAGCTATCACTTTTAGTATATAGTTCCAGTACAATTGAAAAGCTATCACTTTTAGTATATAGACCCAGTACATTTTAAAAGCTATCACTTTTAGTATATATGAACAAAACAAAAGCCAAGTACAGTTGGGGCTTTCACGGAGCTGATCCAACCCCCCCTCTGAAATAATATACCAAAGCAAATATATAAAAAAATATGTATATACTAAAAGACTCTCGTGCCACAGTTAATTCAACCTGGAAGCAGCAGCTGTTTTAACCTTACAAAGGGAGAATGATAGTTTTAATATGCACTGGGGAAATCCCGTGCCAACAGAGCTTGCTAGGTTGCTTATTAAGCGTTCATCCTCTTAAAAGTATGGGTTGTGTATACAACACTACACCTGTGATAATGTGAAGACATTGTGGAAGTGATGAAACGCGTCAGCTGGAACGCAAGGTGCACTAGGTAACGCCCCCTAGAGACGCTCATTTGGAACGCATGCTGACACGCTCGTTCAGAGTGCTGCGGGCTTCCATCGGAGCTCTGGGCTATTGATAAAACAACGCTGTATTTTTATTATATGGCAAATAAAGCTGGAGATTTTTTAATATACGGCGCAATGAGAGGTTTGTCCCTTCTTTCTCCATGAATATTCCATAATACACTGAGGAAGGATCCATAGCATCTAATCGGAACAAAGCCTTAACATCGAGGACCCAGGGTCGGGATACAGACCACAAGCGTGATTTGACCTCTCTTTGTCATAAGACAAGAGGGTCAATGAGGTCTGGTAAGTAGGGACCTGAACCCTTTGTTTATACACAGTGGTGTCGGCACGTTGGAAGCACAAGCACTTTTAAGAAGATTTTGTATGCATGGTCACTTTATTGGATTTGAGACTGTCACAATATTAAGTTAATATGAACTGGACTGCACAGTAGTCTTGGGAGCATGAATATTATCGCACTAATAAGCATTCAGTTGGTTGGGAATTGTGGTTATGTAAAGTATTTGATTCATTGCACAGTGTAATTTATGATCTACATGTAGTGTACAATGCTTATATGAATTTATGTTAATGATTATTCACAAGTCTATGGGCCCCATTGCAATAGAGCACTTGCACTTTATAGGGTCGTATTGCACTTTGGTTTAATTCATTGCACATCATCACAGGTGTAGTGTTGTATACACAACACATACTTTTAAGAGGATCCACGCTTAATAACCAACCTAGCAAGTGCTGTTGGCACAGGATTTCCAAAGTGCATATTAAAACTAATATAAAAAATATGAACTTTATTAGTTACATGTTAAAATGTCTTATTACCAAATAGGTCAGTAGACTACAAAACAAATTGAAGAAAACACCATACATTCCCCCATCTCACAATGCCCATCCTCTGCCTACAACAGATTTCTTAGGGTATGCAAACCAAACAATGGCAAAGCAAGAATGTTGTTTGGGAGCAAAAGCAGGTGGATGGTGCTGAATCCTTCCCAATGCATTTTGCCCTGTTGGGCTTCCTCAGGGTATTACGGAGACGCTGGGACGTATAGTAGCTACAAGATTAAACAAAAACATCAAATAGTATACAAAAATATATATGCAAAAAAAATATATAAATTATTATTATATTTATTTAATGTGCCCACATAAGTTTTTTTTTTGTTTTTGTTGGCTTTTGTTTTGTTCATATATATTTAGGGATGTGGTGCTGGTGAGGTTCGGCCATCTTTTTCTCATTATTCACCATTTTTGTCTATAGGGTAGAAGTAACCCAATCTCCCGAGGTTTTTTTGGGCAAACACCCCCTCTGAAATCATATTTGTTAATTGTTGATTCAGTAGTATGATTTGTATCCTATAATCTCTACTCACAACTAATACACCTGTTTTTTCTTTTTTTTTGTCTTATACCTATTGATGTCCTACAATCTACTAGATAATTTAGTGCCCATTATATACACATTTAATATCCCTATGTACCAGGAACCATGACTAGCTTTTGTGGTCAGGGATGGGAGGGTTTCACCTCTAGGATTAGAAATGAAGCACTGGAGTCCAATGAGGGTCAGCAGGATATGGATACTTCCAGCGTATAGAACAACTACTCATAAAAAAATTGTCTCTGTATTGACACAAGCAATATTTTGAGCTATACAAAGAACGAAAATGCATGCCTTTTGGTCTCTGAATTCAAATCTTTCCCACACTACCGGCAGTTAGCACTGAGATGAATGGGAGGATAATCTCCAATTGTGCTCGTTTCACATGATGGAGATATTGATTAATCACTATGGGAAGGAAATGAATAATATAGATGACATGATACAAAAATTACATACAGAAAACCAACATATACTATCTAACTCATCCTTTGATGAGAAACAGAAAGATTTAAGAGACTTTATGGAAAAGTTCAACAAAAAACTGGTGTTGAACAAAATAAAAAATTGATGAGAAATATAGTGGCATATGACACCAACAAGGCCTACAAATGGCAACAGGGTCAAAGGCAGAAGCCTGCCCGAACTCAACGCCACCCTTATAAGCAACAAGGAGGGATTCTACTTGATGTGCGAGATAAGGCAGACATAGACACTGAATCACCCTCCTTATATTCCTCTTCCTCTGTTTCTTCCATACAGGCGGAATCCATTATATCAGATTCCTCAGGACATGGCAAATCTGAAAAAACTAAATTTTGTGGTCGGGGGAAGGCCCAGCTCACAACCAAAAAGGCAGAACATGAACAAAGGTGACTTTTCCAGTACTGGGAAATCTACATCTTCTCCTCCTAATTTTTCCTTTACTCAATTCAAACCAACTTCCTTATTTCCTTCTTTTGGTGAAGGGTCTTCCTTACGGGCGCCCTCTGGCGATACAACAGGTGGAACCCCAATAGGGGTAGTGAACAACCAAGGTAAGCAAGTTGTTAGACCAAAAAATAAGATGGAAGATCCTGTTTTTAAATGGCCCTTTGGGGGACTCCAAGCAGCAGGGCAACCTTCAACCATATCTGACCAAAAAGGAACAAAAGGTATTGCACTTAAACCTCATTAAGTCCTTCCTGCAAAGAAGACAACCTCACGGAGGGACAACGGAAGGCTCTACAAAATCTCAAAAATAAGCATAATATTGTTATTAAACCGTCTGACAAGGGGGGGATATTGTCATACTGGATCGTAAACAGTGTATGAAAATGTGTTTAGATATTCTAAACAATACTAGTTGGTACAAGCAAATATGTAATCGGTAGAACATACTTGGGAGGGGTTTTAATAAAAATACCCATGACTTCCTAAATGTATCACATCCAATCACATTCAATCACACCAACATTCTACTCCCTACCGAAGGTACACAAAAATAGGGATACCCCTCCTGGCCGTCCTTTTGTTTCTGGGATTGGTTGCATATCTGAAAAGGCTAGTCAGTTAGTTGATGACTGCTTGAGGCCACTAGTAACTTCATTACCTTCATATATAAAGGATATCAGGGATCTTTTAAAAATCCTGGAAGACATCACTATTCCCAGAAAAGCATGGCTTGTCACAATTGATGTCGAGGCATTATATTGCTCTATCCCCCATGACAGGGGCATTAGGGTGGTGGCAGAATTCCTAAAAGCGAGAGATAAAAATAAAAATTGTGCTGGAACTGTTGGAGTATATTTTGTCTCAAAACATATTTTTGTTTAACGGTTCCCACTACCTCCAGGTGCAGGGTGTGGCGATGGGGACCAAGTGCACCCCATCGTATGCCAATCTGTTACCTGGGGGGTGGGAACGTACCGTTTTTTTCACTGAGGACTCATCTGTGTACCTGTGCCACATCTTATCATGGCACAGATACATAGATGATATCCTCATGATATGGACAGGAACTAGGGAGGAACTATCTGATTTTATGGCCTGGCTTGAAATCAATGATTATAATCTGAAATTCACAATGGATTGTGGCCTAAATAGGGTCACTTTCTTAGATAATCAGATTATAAACGACCCGAGTGGCCATGTTAATACTGACCTTTGTCAAAAGCCCTCAGCTGCTAATACTATTCTTCATCCCAATAGTGCTCATCCAGAGACCCTTAAGAGGAGCATTCCATATAGACAATATCTAAGACTTAAAAGAAACTGTAGTAGCCATGATACTTTCATTATGCAAGCGGTTAAATTGAGAGAATGTCTCCTGAGACGGGGGTATAGTAAGAAATGTCTTAGAAGGGCCTTTAACAAAACCAAAACCAGATCCCGGGAATCTCTCCTCTTTTCCCGTCCTCAATTGATCTCTCAAGAACATACCCGCATTATCACTCAATTTTCATGTGGCTCCAGGAATATACTGCAACAACATTGGCATCTCCTACAGAATGATCCAATAGTTGCCAAATACGTGGGAGAGAGACCTTTAGTCACATATCGTCAGGCGAAAAGTCTAAGAAACCATTTAACACAGAGCCACTATGAAAGCCCAGTCACCACTCTACCGTGGGGCAAACCACGTAGAGGTATGAAAAATGTGGGGACTGCAACTACTGTAGCTGGGTCTGGCAATCCAGAACTATTAAACTTCACAATGACCAACTTTGGACCCCTAGGGTTCTCATTGACCATAGGGGTAGTCTACTACATGGAATGCCTTTGAAATTCTTATGCCGTATGAAATTCTTCATCCTGGAACATGTAGGGGAATCCCTGAGGGGGGCCAACATAGATAAAAGTCTCCTACAACTAGAAACTAAATGGGTTTTCCAGCTGGGGGGCTATGAAGTTCCCAGGACTCAATGAGAACATCAGCTTTAAATATTTTCTATAGGAGGAAGCAATCCCTTGTCCTCCTATTACTGGCTTATATTCATATATAGTCTCTTTAGGTAGGTTAGGGTATGCCTGATGTAGCTTTGATCTATGTGTTTTGAGTATTGAAGCCCTGGTAGACTCAAGGGGCCTTGTAGTTGGGTCAATTGATGACACGGTATCTATTCTATGAATTGGAGTGGTTGTGGCCCCTTTATGATCACTTTGTTGATTCTGTATTATCTTTTATTTTATTCTATTATATTACTATTCTTATTCTCAAGGGCCTTTGCGGTTGATGTGGTCTGAGCGGGATTGGAGAGGGGCACCTTGCATGCCTTTGCATGCATTAGGAATGTGTAATCTCAAACCATTCACGATTATAGTCTTGGGGTGGTCCCTATGGGTGTTTAATTTACCCCCGTGGGCCCCCCGTTAGCAATTTATTTATTTTGATTAAAGTATATATAGTTACTGTATCTGCTTTGTAGTTGGGCTAACTATGCTATATTTTTTTTTTGCATTTAAGTCCGTCTCTGGTGTTGAGTCCAGGTGTTGTTTTTTCGGTTTACTTGCGCCCATTGGTCATTTTAGATGTTTGTTCGCCATTATTGAGCATGTGCGGTAGTCGGCACCATCCAGACGAATGCGAAGGGTGGCCGACGCATGCGCAACAGCATGTTCCACGTGCGGGTCACCTGTTGATGACGCATAGCTCGGGAGCCCTATCCCGCGTTTTGGCGCAAATACACCGTTTATATGCGGGCCCTCTGCATTGCTGCCTCGGCAGGCAGACAGAACCGTGTACACCGACACTTCTTATGCTTCTTGTGCTTATGGGATTCTTCTCAGCAATACATCCTCCTTTAAGGTATAGTGATTACATGTCTCCTTAACTTTTTGGATGTGTTACTGGCCTCATTGCTTTTGTTTTGATGGATGCCTGATGCTTTAATTAGCACATAGGTATACTATGGAGGGACTACAGTCACAACTCCTGGGGTCTGATGACAGGTGCGTACCACTGGAGTGCGAATCGCACCAAGGGTAGTGTAGTGCACCACAAGGTTGTGGACCTATGGGGAGAGGGCCCCCTAGAGCAAGAACACTGAAACACAGGGAGCTAGTGCATCGGTTTCCCTATGGCGCGGAATCTAAGAGCCAATGGGTGTTCACCAGAGCCTCTAGTGGTGAGGATGGATTTGGCGACACCTAGATCCAGGTCAAGGCCCCCGGAGTCCCCTAGCTCACGCTCGGGCTGGCTACAGGTGGTAGAGGGAAGCAGCAGCACAGGAAATAGCAAGAATAGTCAGAGGGATAGCGAAGGGTCAGGGCTACAAGCAGACAGGAGAAACCGAGAACAAGCCGAAGATCGAGGTATCAGGCAGGAAGGGATAGTCAGACAAGCCAAAGATCAGAACACAGATAAGACTCAGAGCAAACGAAGGAGACAACCACACACAAACCAAACATGGACAAACATTGATCAGCAATGCAGCCTTGCACTGCCAGGTGTTATATCCTGTTTCCAATTAAGGCCTGGGGTGGAGACCAGCTGAGGAGGGCCTACTAAAGTACACAGGTGAGGGAGGCCCGACCTTTAACTGAACACATGCAGCAAAGGTAGGCAACAGATAACATGAATGTTTGCTGTGGTTTCATGACAGAATGTTCACAGGTTTTATGACAAATACTTACAGCTTTCCTCCTCTGCTCTATTTCAGGGCTTCTTGGCTTTATGTGTAAAGCGTTTTTTGGGTCAATTTGCTTTGTTTCATATCCATTGAATTAAGTGATGGCAGTATCTGAAGGTCTGCAGGGATAGCCACACATAGAAATGTGGTGAAAGTAACCCTTTTTATATGGGCTACTGTATTATAGTATGTACCAATGTCTAGTAGACCCCCAGACATCTTTAACTCTGGGTGCCTATATGGACAGCTCTAGCTAACTGGCTTGTTTTTCTTTTCTTTTCTTGTTTTTTTCTTATGTTTTATAGCCTTGATATTGGTACTACCACTTTGACGTGCCTTGTCTGTGTATAACGGGGTGCACCGGCACAAATTAGTCCTTCCTTGCCCTGTATGAATACATCATCTGAAAAGGGGCTACTTGTTCATCAAGCACAACAAAGCTACCCTCTTGGTTAGGGGACAATAAGTATTTCTTGGACCCCTCCAGCCCTCCATGGGGCCCCATACAGCTTTCTGTCGAGTGGGTCCCGGCGTCATCAATTTTATTAATAGGTATGGAAAATGTAAAAACTTATGTGGGCACATTCAATAAATATAATAATAATTTATATATATTTTTTTGCATATATATTTTTGTATACTATTTGATTGTTCTCTTTAATTTTGTAGCTACTATACATCCCAGCGTCTCCGTAATCCCCCAAGGAAGCCCAACATGGCAAAACACAAAAGGGCAAAATGGAATCAGTACCATTCACCTGCTTGTGCTCCCACCTAACGTTCTTGCTTTGCCATTGTTTGATTTGCATACCCTAATACATCTGTTGTAGGGGGAGGATTGGCATTGTGAGACGGGGAATGTATGGTGTTTTATTAAATTTGTTTTGTAGTCTACTGACCTATTTGGTAGTAAGACATTTTAACATGTAACTAATAAAGTTCACGTTTTTTATATATTTGCTCTGGTATATTATTTCAGAGGGGGGGTTGGATCAGGACCATGAAAGTTCCAACTGTTCTTTGCTTTTGTTTTTTCATATATATTTAGGGATGTGGTGCTGGTGAGGTTCGGCCATCTTTTCCTCATTATTCACCACTTTTAGTATATAGTTCCAGTAAAATTGAAAAGCTATCTCTTTTAGTATATAGCCCCGGTACATTTTAAAAGCTCTCACTTTTAGTATATAGTCCCAGTACATTTTAAAAGCTATCACTTTTAGTATATAGTCCTGGTACATTTTTTATATGAGGCTGCCCAAAAAGACATACTGTAGTAAAATGAACTTTTAGAAGAATCAAAGCTATTATCTTTAGCAGGCAATCCCTTGCCAGAGGCTGTTATGAGCATGTTGTTACTTTAGCTGGTTGCAGTTCTTACAATACAGAAGACAAACAAAGGCAAACCTAAAATGCATTTAGCATCATAAAAAAAAGCTTTTGATTCACATAACAATAACAGAGCTGTTGATTTTATTTTCACGCACAAGCATTGTAAATTAAAACATTAGCTTAGAAACAATTCTAAAGGAAAAATGTTTTTTTAACAATTTCAATTGAACCAAAAATGTCCAGCACTTTGAAGTTTTGGATAATTGTGTTATATATATATGATTTGAATGTTTTTTTTTTATACTACTGCATGTAACAGGAGGAAGCAATAAAATAGTTTATGGATTAAAACAATACAGCTTTTATTCCCAGCTTGTTCAAAGGTAAGACTTAATTAAATGTTTCGTTTTTAGGTGACCACTTATTTGGCTGAGACACAATGGATCACCATTCAACAGCATACATGTAGGTTTGTCTTGTTAAAATGTTACACTCCCTCTCACAACCAACAAAACAGTGTACCCTAGCTGACCAGAGAAGCACTTACTTAAATCAAATTTTCATATGTGGTCCTTCATTTGTCAGAGTCCTACAATTTAGCTCTCTTGCTATTGTGAGGATTGTTGCTTCACTGGGGTATTCATCTAATTATTCTAAGTTCAAGCGTATCTAAATGGGATGGCACAGGAAGAAGGTAAGGTAAAGTGGGTGGATACAGAAGAAAGGAAGGGTAAAGAGAAGTAGGGGTTCCTGAAAAGACAGCAAGGAGCCCATATCTTACAGCTCTAGTAGCTTAAAGTGGTTGTAAACCCCAGTCATGAAACTTGAACTAATCGCATACTGTATATCTGTAGTGTTTACTTGTCTCTCTCCAAAGCTCAAAGGCTGCATACACACCTGAGCATTTTGTAGCTTGAACCCTGAAGCGCTGGAGGGAAAAAAAATCAATGATTCTCTATGGACATGGTTCACATCTCCACTCCAAAACGCATGAAGCCAAAAGCCTGAAAACGCCTAAAGCTCAAACAAGTTCTGGAGGTATTTTTTCAGGCAGATTTTCTGCTTTTTACATTGGTGACCTTTTGACCTGTACAAAATCGCAGCAAAATCGATGTAAAAATCGCGGCAAAATCACGCAGCTTTCTACCTGAAAACGACATGCTCAGGTGTGAATGTAGCCTCAGTGTTGTTTCTCTCTGGTGCTTCATTCCTCTGTTATCAGCATGAGTCACTTCTGACAAGTTCTTCCATACATGAGATAACATGAGCTAAAATTTGTGTCAGGGAGGGAGATAAGCACACGGCTTGTCTATTCAAAATACAGCTCTGCATATTCCTTTGTTCATCTGTCTATGAGGAGGGGGCTCTCCCTTTCCTCCAATCAATTATCACACAGTGTCTCAGAGCTGTAACTGCAGTTGTCCACTTCCTTCTCTGTACTACTCACAGATGCATAAGGGTTTGATCACTTTGAAGGGGTGTAGAGAAGAGAAGACTGTAGGGTAAATAAGTAAAACCTATATAGGAGGATTTCTTTCATCTCTGTGTATCACCTGAGGCTATTCACTTCACTGGGTGAGGGTTTACAACCACTTCAAAGTCAAAGCTAGGGGGAAGGTAGTTGTCTTGCTGCCAGATCACCAGATATTTGTGTATTGTGTCAAAGATTTTTGCTTCAGTCTTTTCATAAAGCATTACCTGGGTAACCCTAGGTTTATTTGCAGCTATATTTAGGATCTGACTTTTCCAAGCATTAGACAGAGTTTGCTTGGCAGTAGTGGGAACATGAAACATTAGTAGAAATTGTGGGTTAGTGAGGTCAGATCTTTAATTGAGGAGAGCTTATTTTGTTGTGGGGGTACCATGTGACCATTGGGCTGCCTCTGGGGGACCGCCGCCGGATTACACAGAGCGGGGATCTCCCTCTTATAAAGTCCTACCTCCTAGACCAGCTTCTATAATAGACAGCACACTGGTGTTGTCTATCATAGGAGCCGGTCCAGGAGGCGGGACTTCATATGAAAGCGGCCACGCCAGGTAAGCGTGAGATCCCTGCT
>BLSH010283355.1:37572-55085 GCA_018402905.1 Glandirana rugosa
CTAGGAGTATCTCAAGAATTCTCACTCTCTCATACTGGTCACCGGAAGTTCAACATGGCACCTCATGGCAAAGAACTCTATGAGGATCTGAAAAAAAGAATTGTTGCTCTACATAAAGATGGCCTAGGCCAGGGGTAGGCAACCTTCAGCCCTCCAACTGCCTCCCGCTGCTACCACGAGTACCAAGATTCTCCTGCTGCCAGCTGTACGTGCACACAAGGTGGTGGGTGAAAATGATGGGCTTGTATGTAAAGAGGAAACTCAGAGGGCCTGGCCTGCCTGCCCCCATCTTGTGTGCACCTGCAGGGTTGAGCAGGGCTTAGCAGGGCAGGGAGGGAGGGGCTGTACTAGGCTTGGTGGCGGGTCTGATCAGATAGTGTATTTGCTGGGAAAAGGGCTTGCCCCATGTAGATAAAAGTGGAAACACAAAGAGCCCAGGACATGTTTTGACGGGACCCTGCCTAGCCAGCCTGGGCCCTCTGCTTTTACTAAACTACCTTTGCAGGGTAATGCGACAAGCACTTTTTGCCAGCAACACAGTGTAAAGGCTAGTTAACACCAGATGCGGTAAGACTGCATTGGGCAGCTATTCCAGCACAGTGCCACCATATGGACAAGACAAAATGCTTTGTTCCCTATGTGCCCAGTTTACACCACTGTGTTGCGGTGGTGTGCAGGCATAAAAAAACGGAAAGAAGTATTGCATGTAGTACTTTTTATCAGTGCAGTGCAATCCACTGCCTCGAACCATGCGGCCGGCCATTGAAGTTTACAAGATGTATGTGTAAGATCTCAATATAGTTCCTTTTAAAAAAAAAAGGAAACAGTGCGATCTGCCGAATGAGCTCAGCACATGATGAATCGCTAAGTTCAGTCAAATCGCATAACACACCAGCTAATGTAAAAGGGAGGCCACAAGGGCCCCCTGGAGCATGACCTGGGTCACCATTGTGACCCCTGTGACCCCGATCGCATATATTTAAGCACAATTGCTCATTTCCTTCAAGACAAGGCAATATCGAACACTATGCTGATCATTGAGTTGCAGTTTCTGATCCTCATGATCACTTCTCACCTCTAGCCACTACATTTTTTTTAAAAGCAAGAAAGGTACTTCATAGGATCCTCCATAATGCCAGATTCCAAACCTTCATCACTTTACCCCACTGCCTTGTCTTTGTCATGGTTTCTGATTTTTAGTTTACTATGGAGCTGGTTTTCACAGTGCTCTCTGCCACGATGTGAATATTGCTTATCAGCATTAAAACGATTGTATCCCTGTGTAAAAAAAAAAAACACCTGCAAGGCAAAGGCATGATGAACTAGTATGCACTGCATACAAGCTCATTATGTAATACCTCAGAACGAAGCTCCCGCTGGTCCGCCTGGTCCCCACAGAGGGAGCTGACATGTTCCCTCTGTGGATACTTCCGGGTTCGCGGCTCCTGCGCTGTGAGTGGCCAGAGCCACAAGAAGTTCACTCCCACGCGGGAGCCCGTCTTTACAATGGACTTTCCTTATTATAGGCTTACCTGTAGGTGAAAATCTAATTTAGGTGATACAATCGCTTTAACATTTCATGGGTCCCAGGCATAGCACAGTAGTACCATAACCCTTTGAAAATGAACACAAGCAAAGCTGCTCCAGGTGAGTGATTAGCTGTCCATCTACTAGCCACTGAAAGTGAAGGTGCTAGCACAGCTCATCTGCAAAGAAAAGAAAAGGATTTGGAATCCGCTGTACTTATTCAATTAGTATTGCATGTTCCATAAAATCATCACAGACAGTGTGGGGTACAGCTGAAAGTTAACACATTTCGCGTTACAACTAGTGCTTACTCATAACCTCCTATCCCTAGGACAAACATAACCAAATATATACTATCTGTATAACAATGGGGCTGATCTCACCTAAGGAGAGGACACCTCCCATCCCAAACCAACAAGGAGCATAAGGAGCATCCAATCAAAAAGATGGAACAGTTCCAAAGCAACACACATTGTACAATCTCATCATCCTGTGTCGGTTTGAAAACAACACTCCTAACACACTACCTTATAGGTCCACATAAAAAGTATAAATCAGTTTGTACAGTTAATTATATCTAACAGTACCTATATTTCCAGTGGACAAAACAACCGGTTAGATGTAGGGAGATAGTGGACACCTTATTCAAGTCACAGCCAGAACTGTAGGTTTTGCAGCTCACTTGTTTACATAAAGCTCAATATATATCATACATAATAAGAATAGTGCAAAGTATAAAAACATGATAATGTCAATCTAAAAAATGGATATTCATTAACCCTTCTATGTCCTCATAAAGTCGCATGGGCTAAGATGTAATATGTCACTCACTTTAAACAGGGACTGGCAATGCACCAAGATGTTATCTAGAATAAATCTTTAGTCAGCCTCCTGAGTTATAACCCAAATACCAAGGCAAGACACAATCTATAATTAAAACAAAAGGCCAACATGCAGGCTCGCAGACCGCTCTGTCTGTAGGAACCAGAACAGCCCCCACACACAGAACGAGAAATAATCTCGATGCTCAGCAGTGATAGATGTCTCCTACACCAACAAAAAGCAGTAAACTTTGATAATGAAGTCAAAGATCATTTGGAAATAGTCCTTAATCAATATTATGGAACCTTCATTGATTACTGGGAAATCTCTGCACAGCACATATACATGCGAAAAATAACATTTGTAAGTCATCTGTAGTCAATGAAATGAACAAAGTGCCTAGCCAAGAGGGCTGAAAATAACCTCACAATTCCAAGAAACCCTGTCTGACATGTTCAGAAATATAGTAAGGTTCAGATTGTGCCTCAGTGGGAGGATTTTTTTTGTAAAATAATTAATTTCATGTAAATATTTCACTTTTATTCATGACATGCCTTCCTGACAATAGAGCTTCAAATGTATGTTAATTCATTCTCATTATGGCAGTGTATGTGCTTATGTCAGACCCAATATAAAACCAACTCATGCAAAGAGTGAAAAGATGATTTCAAGTTCTTTCTATGACGCAGCTTTACATTTAGAACTCTGAATGCACCAAGATGAAAACACCGATCGGAAGCCAATCAGCAGACCTTTTCAGCCATGCCCCTTTGACAGAAGCTGGCCGAAGGGTTGGTTTCTGTTGGACCAACTGCAGTACTCTGCGTCAAGTGGCGGCCTGTCCACTAGGGGACACCCCCCCTTTCATGCGTCCGGCACCCTTATTTACATGCAGGGATGCCGGACGCATGGATTCCAAAGGGGGGGGGGTGTTTTTTTAAGCACATGATTAGAGCCAGAGGCTCTAATAGGCTTCCAAAAAGGATGGGTGGTCTCCGGGCGCAGAGCACTGCACTCCGAGCCCACTCAGTTGTGTTACAATAGCGAAAGAGGATGAAAACTGAGCCAATACCTCAGTGACCGGGCCAACTGGGGGGAGGGGGTGGCATGGGCGTAGGATTGTTTGCTGCCTTTCAAGAAAAAAACACCAGCTGGCACTGCTCTGCATAAATAATTTCCTATTTGGGACCTGACGTTTTGGAGTTTCAGAGAGATATTCGAGTGGGAAAGAACTTCCATTCCTGATTGCAGGGACTCTGGTCCCAAAAGGGTTACGCTTACCTGCAGGAAACAGCACTTAAAAGAAAGCTCCTAGTGCAGGTGGGGAGTAGTAGGAGTTTGGAAAAGGTGACACCTGGCTTAGTGCTGAACGTTGGCTGGAATCTGTTAAAAACAGCTCAGTGAGGTCTGTCCTGCTTGTGGCTAAAGTGGTTCTAAAGGCAGAATGTTTTTTATTTTAATGCATTCTATGCATTAGGATTAAAAACCTTCTGTGTGCAGCAGCCCCCCCCTCAGCCCCCTAATACTTACCTGAGTCCCATCTCGATCCAGCAATGTTGCACTTGAGACTTGGCTGTCTGGGACTCTCCCCCCTGATTGGCTGAGACACATAGCGGGCGCCATTGGCTCCCGCTGCTGTTGATCAAAGGCAGTGAGCCAAAGAGGAGAGAGAGGGGGCAGGGTTGAGCCACAGCTCCATGTCCGAATGGACACACAGAGCAGCGACTCGGCTCAGGTGCCCCCATAGCAAGTTGCTTGCTGTGGGGGCACTTGACAGGATGGAGAGGCCATGTCACGTACCTGCACATTTGAAGCTGGTTCCCAAGAGTTCTCTTCGGGGCTGTAGCCCTTCCATTTGATAAGAAATTGTGTTTGGCCACCTTTAATTCTACAATCTAGTACAGTTTCCACTTCATATTCCTCAATGCCTTTCACAAGAAGTGGAGGAAGGATATCTGGATCCCGGTTAGGAAAAGTATTTGGTATGGTAGGTTTTAGCAAGGAGACATGGAATACAGGGTGGATTTTCAGATTTCAGATTTCTGGTAACACCAGTTCAAAAGCTACGGCATTAAATTTCCTCTTGACTGGAAAAGAGCCCAGATATCTCGGACCAAGTTTCTTTGAGGGACACCTTAATTTGAAGTTTGCCGTAGATAACCAGACCTTATCCCCAGGCCCAAGATTCAAGTTGCCTCTCTTCTTTTTGTCAAAGAATGTTTTATTACTTGCCTGGGCCTTAGAGATGGTGTCCTGTAACAACTGATTGTTGGAATTAAAAAAAACATAATCTATCTTGTACAGCAGTTACTGAAGATTCCACAGAAAACTCCAACAGAAAAGAAGGATGATACCCATAGTTAGCGTAAAAGGGTGACTGCTTGGTGGCTGAATGAATGGAGTTGTTATATGCAAATTCCGCCAATGGGAGTAGTGACAGAAAATCATCCTTTGCAAAAGAAGAAAAACACTGCAAGTATTGTCCAAGGGTTTGATTTGTCCTTTCTGTCTGTCCATTTGTTTGGGGGTGATAAGCAGTAGACAGACGTAGCTCAATGTTTAAAGGTTCATATAAAGCCCTATAAATCTGGAGGTGAACTGCACCCCTCGGTCGAAGACAATACTGTCAGGGATGCCATGTAGTTTTACAATTTCTTTGACAAAAGCAGAGGCAGTCCCAATGGCAGAAGGGGTTCCTTCCAGGAGCACATAATGTGCCATCTTGGTCAGACGGTCAACCACAGCAAAGATAGTAGTAAAGTCCTCAGAAGGGGGCAGTTCCAGGATGAAATCCATAGAGATCATACTCCACGGTTTCTCAGGCACTGGAAGGGACTCTAGTAAACCCCAGGTCCTGGCTCTATCAGATTTATTTTGAAGGCATATTAAACACGATTTCACATATCTCTTGCAATCCTGCATCAATACTGGCCACCAGAAGGAATGGGAGATCAAGTCTGCAGTTTTGTGGATTCCAAAGTGGCCTGCCAAAGGGTGGTCATGACATTGTTTAAGGATGGCAACCCTAAACTGTTCAACGATAAAGATTTGCTCACTGTGGAAGTAAAGGCCATCCCTCAGTTGAAGGGATAAGTCTGGAGAGAGTGGCTGATTTAAGACATCCGCCTTTATTTGTGACATCAGATCTGCCTGAGAAGGAGGAAATTCTTGGCCGGCAAAATAGTATCAGGTTCCGAGGGCAGAACTGAACCATGGAACATCTGTGACAGGGCATCTGGTTTACTGTTCTTTTATCCAGGATGATAGATAATATGGAACATAAAACGAGAGAACAGTGCCCTTAGTCGTCTAGCTGTCCTCAAGTACTCTAGCTTTTAATCATCAGTGAAGATGAGGATAGGATGAGAGGCTCCCTGCAACAGATAGTGCCATTCTTCCAGTGCCGCTTTAATGGCTAACAATTCTTGATCCCCAAGAATCGTAGTTCCTCTTGAAGGGATTCAGCTTTTTGGAGAAAAAGGCAACAAGGTGAAGTAATGATTTAGGACCCTGACGTTGGGACAATATAGCCCCTACTGCACTTTCCCAAGCGTCTACCTCCAAAACATAGGCCAAGGATGGATCAGGTTAATAAAGCCTTTAACTGTTCAAAGGCCACTTGAGCTTCTGGGGTCCATTGGAAGGGAACATGCTGTTTAGTCAGTTGTGCAATGGGAGTAACAATGCCAGAAAAGTTCTTAATAAACTTTCTCTACAACTTAGCAAACCCCACAAACCTCTCTACAGCTTTTATGTCTGTAAGGGAAGGCCATTCCAGGACAGCAGCGACCTTCTGGGGAACCATGGAGATATCGTTGGCAGAAATGAAAAAGCCCAGAAACTATGTGGTCTGTTTTTCAAAATCACATTTTTCAGCCTTCGCATAGAGATGGTGTTCATGGAGTCTGCCCAATACCTTCCTTACATGGATGTGATGTGATTCCAGAGATTCAGAGAAGATGAGGATGTCATCTAAATAAACAATGATGAATTAATCGAGATAGTCCCTAAAAATATAATTTGCTAGGTGCTGGAATGTAGCTGGAGCATTGCAGAGTCCGAATGGCATGACCAAATACTCGAAATGGCTAAAGCATGTCCTGAAAGCTATCTTCCACTCATCTCCTTCCCTGATCCTGGCTAGGTTATAAACACCTCTTAGGTCTAGTTTAGAGAATACCCTTGCTCCCCGCAATCTCTAAAAAAGTTCAGGAATCAGAGGAAGAGAGTACCGATTTTTGACAGGGACTTTATTAAGGTCTTGATAATCCACGCAGGGCCATAAGGTGTGATCCTTCTTCTCAACAAAGAAAATACCGGCACCTGCTGGTGAGGTAGAGGGCCGGATAAACCCTTTCTCCAGGCTTTCGTCCACATATTTGCGCAAGGCTTCCAGTTCAGATTCAGAGAGAGGGTAGATTCGACTGAAAGGTATTTTGGCCCTGGTAAGAGTTTGATAGGACAATCATAAGTCCTATGAGGAGGAAGAACACCTGCACTTTTCTTGTTAAACACATCCAAGAATTTGTGATTGCAACAGGAACCAACTTCATAGTTTCAGGGTCAGGATGGATACCAAGGAGTGTTAACAGTCTCTCTCGGAAAGCAATGGGTCTGACAGTAATTGGATGAAAAGAGATATCTCCTGTAAACCAGTCAATGTGAGGGTTATGTGCTTTTAATCAAGGTATACCAAGGATAACGGGGAACATGGGCGAAGTTATAACATCCAAACATTGAAATTCATGATGCCCCAAGGATGTCTAGCACAAAAATAGGTGCAGTCTCTTGCATAACCGGCCCTGATTTAATACCGTAGCCATTAGCCAGGTGTACGTTAAATCCCTGTCTCTTGGCGCACACAGGAAGCTGGTGTTGGGTGACAAATGTGCAGTCCACGAAACAGCTACAGGCCCCAGAGTCTATAATTGCAGACACAGACACAGTCTTATCAGATAGTCGTAGCAGAAGCGGAAGTGAGACATGTGACTGATCTCTCCCCAGGAGGTGCATCATATGAGACTGATAAGGAAGGCATTTGTAAAGTTTTACTGGGCAAGTCTGTATGAAGTGGCCAGCATCCCCACAATAGAGACAAAGAAGCATTGTCGAAGGAAGCGTTCAGCTGGAGAAAGAGGTGGCCTTCAAAAACTCCTATGGGATGATTCCTTGTCTTCCCTTTTTCTGGAGGGCGCACTTGGCGTTCTAGCAACAAGAAAGATAATCAGATCTTCCAGACCCCCACTCTGGCCAGTTCATCTTTCAAATTATCGGAAAGTCCGAAAAGAAACTGGTGATGAAGAGCAGCAGTATTCCATTGACTGTCTGCACTCCATCAACAGATCTTAGGCCTTGTAGTTTGCCAAGCGTGGTTTCTGCAGTTTGATGATAGAAGGGAACAGTATATAATTGGGACATGGCTGAAAAGCAAGAATAGGCAGCTGTCAAGGCAGGATCATGTTGCTCTCCGAGGTGATGGGCCCAGGCAGGTGGTTCGTTCAAAAGAAACGTGATAATAAACCCCACCTTAATGTCCTCTGATGAAAAGGTTCGGGATAACAGAGAAAAATAGTTCACAGGAGTTTTGGAAGGTTACGGAACATCTTACGATCTTCGGAAAAACGTTTGGGTATAGGCACTCTGGAACACAAAAATGGACTTGATGGCCCCACTCCCGTGCAATAACTCTTATTCTCAGTTACATATGCAGCACAATGGTGAACTACATGGAACAACTGATGCGTTTCACACCATAAAAGTTATTGCACAGGAGTGCGGCCATCAAGTCCGTTTTTGTGTTCCAGTATACCTAATTGCAACGGACCGCACCCATTGTGGGATAGAGGTTGAAACAGCAGGGTGAGATTTTTAGTCATTGAGCATTATTCTCTATAGGCACTCTGGGTTCTGGAGTAGCCTTGTGGAATAGGCCAGACTCAGGTTGAATGGATGCATTAATCATTGTGGGAGGAGCAGAGACAGATGCATCAATGATCTTGTCTGGTAATTAACCCTCCATGCAGTCGAGGTTTTCTTGTAAATTCTGCACGAGGTATGATAATGCAGATATTGATCGGCAAATGTCCTCTAAAGATGAGGCCTCCCTTTCAGATTCCATCCGTGGCTGACTGGTACTGTTACATACCTGATAGGAGACTGAACTGACAAGGTCGGCCTCCCTTGTATCTCCACCCCAGGCCCCACTGGCAGTGAAACAGGTGGTGCCAAGGGACAGGAGGAACACAAGTGCCTGTGTACGTTGGTTGCAGAGCTTGTTGCAGGAGTTGTAGACCCAGTGATTCAGGCAGGACATCAGATCAAGAACTGTGATGATGCTGAGTAGATCAGCCAAGGTTAAAGGAGAACTCCACCAAGCTTGCAGGTCCCGGATATGTGACTTGATGAGACTTCCAGAAGTCTGGGGACAGGAGCACACTGTGTCCAATGGAGCTGGTATGAAAGGTGGCCAGCTTAGGCACTCTGAGGTAGTGTGGAGCCAGGCAGGGAACAGAAGCAAGGTCAGTAGTTTGGCCAGAGTGAGCAGCGAGCGGGCAGCGAGGTACCAAGACATCAGACAGAGGCAAAGTCAGGAGCAGTAATCAATGGCATAAATGGAATACAAGGTAGGTCAGTGGTAATCCAGGTCAGCAACAGATATCAAGGAGGTTATGATCAGGACACAGGGAAACAGCTGAAGACCAGTCAGCAATGAGCAAGGACCAGAGCACCCTTTAAACAGGCTGTCTGGTGCTAATAGAGACTGTGGATGTTCTCCCACAGGTGCATGCATCCCTTTGCGCATTGGTGCATATGCGGGTTCTCTTGCGCGCATGTGTGTGCCGGCCGTTTTACAACAGTTCTCTTACAGGCCAGGAGCTCCAGCTAGAGACACGAGAAGAGGAGGATATGGGCTGCTCTGTGCAAATTCACTGCACAGAGCAGGTAAGTATAACATGTTATTTAAAAAAAAAAAAAAATGAGACTTTAGTATCACTTTAATTCCCCTATGCAACGGATACCTTGTTATGTTTCATTTGTGCTGGAGATAAGCCGACTTGTTTGCATGTTGCTGTTGTTAAGTTATTTATGTTTGCTGCAAAAAGCACCATTTTTTTGCCTTGAAGAAAATAAAGATTTTTATATGTTTATGAGAAACAGCTTTGCATGTGATCCCAAAGCACTATCATGGTAGCCATCACCCCTGAACTTTCTCTCTCTCTCTCTGTATATATATATATATATATATATATATATATATATATATATATACACACTACTACATTACATTTTTCATCTAAAATGTAACACAAAAAGACAAAAAGTCACGTCAAACATACAGTCCAATGTGTTTGCTCTGGCGTCATGCTGTTTTGCTCTCAAGATGGTAGCACAAGTTGGTATTGTAGACACTAGCTGCGTGCTTATCTTTCAAGTCCGCATTCCAGAGCTATGAAGGAATTGTGTGTTTGTAAACCTAACAGGAAGCATAGTAAGCCAGACACTTGCATCACCTGACAGATGTGTTTTTCAAATTAGTAAGTTTATTTAAGGCTTCTTGTGGAATGCGTGTTGACAATAAAAGGTATTGATAGTGTGATCAAAATGTTTTCTCCCATGTTAAACAAGAATCACATAACATCTAATAGGACACAGATTGGGGAAGCTTGTTTGCCCAGGAAAGAGAGCTCGCATGAAACACAACAGCAAGTAATCTAAGCGTAATAACAAGTTAGCTGAGCATAAAACTGTCACTGTTCAAGGGAAATAAATGGTTTGGCCAAGGGGTAGACAGGTTAAATCAATCTAGGAGTGAATGTTAAGCAGTATGAAAGGATGGATTTTAGTGTTTTTAGGGTGAAAAACATTTATCTCTGTCCCATTGTATTTCCCATGATTCAGGTAGAATCCGAGAACTGGCCCCCTGCTTGGCTCCAGTCAGGCTCCAACCTTGATTAATGGCAGCTGCAAATGTCTGTAAGTCTGGTTACCTCATGATAAACTACAAAAAAAACACAGTTCTCCTTTACAGGTCTTCTACCTATCATTACTTTAAGGAGACATATATAATAATAATAGTAATAATTATTGTTAAAGACAGCTAGTGCTTTTTGCAGTAACAAAGAATTGAAAAATAAAATAAACAATGTACATAATTATATAATAATAATAATAATAAACCAATTTTCCAGGGCTATACCTCACTCTCATAAATTTTTATGGCATCACAGTTCAAAGCACCTTAAAACATATTTCCACTTCTGCATATTTGTTATATGTTCTTCTTCATATAGCATCACTTAAAACATATA
Source organism: Glandirana rugosa (assembly GCA_018402905.1). Lineage (NCBI taxonomy): Eukaryota > Metazoa > Chordata > Amphibia > Anura > Ranidae > Glandirana > Glandirana rugosa. The sequence goes on from BLSH010283355.1 coordinate 48,231, forward strand.
TATATATATTGCTGTTTATCACGCCTAAAAATTCTACCTAGCTTTCCCCTGCTATACTAAAGAGAGGATTTGGGACTTTGAATGAGACATGCGGGATCACATGTCTCCAATATCTGTGTACAAAAAAGAGGGGGGTTAGGACTTTATGTTCAATGTTAAAAAACACATTATTATTTTTTAAACAATGAAAAACATGACACAATAGCATGGTACATGCAAAGATAGATAAACTTGTTGATCACATGTTACATACCATATATGCATGAGAACAGTAATAGCAGTATAGCAAAACCATAATGTGGTTTGGGACAATTATCCTTCATGTAATAAAAACAATAAAAATACACAATAGTTAGGTGAACTCGCAATAATTAGAATGAATAGAACTGTGTACAGGAAAAATGGTGCATCTAATTGGTCCGATACGTTTCATGGATATTCCACTCTTCGGGGCGGGTGCACTAAAATCTACAAGAAAACATTAGTATATCACTGTGATCCAATGTTATACCCATATATTTGGAAGGACAATGTCAGGAAAAGACAGCTATTCTGGGTGTTCCCGCGGTGGGGCGCGCACCCGCGTGCGCACATGCGCGTGCACGCGCCGGAAATGGCACCAAACTGCCTTATTTGAACCAGCAGGACCCAGCAGCCGCTGCTGTCCGTTCTACAGCATTTCCTGCACCTGTGACCCCTGGTGACTACTGTTGAGGGACTTCCTGTTTCTGTGACCCCGGCTAACCCTCTGGACTTGTTGCTATCTGCCTGCATCTGACCCCGACCTGTCTACGACTATCTGCTTGTCTTATCCCTTTGTATTTCTGCTGCCAGCACGTTGCCGACCCTGCCTGTACTCAACCATCCATTTTCCTGATCCCGCTGTATCACACCGCCCGCCAGTTGCCGACTAAACTACTACTCTCCCGCTTGCACGAGCTCCAGTGGACTTCTGCTTACCATCTGAAGATTGTCCAGCCCTCGTGCACCCCTGAGCTCCAGAGCTCCCTGTTCACACTATCAGGGGTTCTCGAACCAGGGCCGCAAGAGAGGTTGCCCCAGCATAAGCCAGACTCTACCACCAGGTATGTGACAGAAACAGACAGCAATGGCAGTGCCGGGGCCCTCTCCCATGGAGGAACTATGTGTACACCTTGCTGGATTAACCCAAGCAGTGAAAACCCTGCAGGAAGGATATGTACGCTTGGAAAATCAAGTTCAGGACCACACACCTCCCCGCACCATAGTGACTCTGCCCACGGAGCCTAAGGCGCCTATGCCTGAGCAGTTTGCGGGGGACCGCAGGAAATTTAGAGCCTTCCACAGCTCCTGCGAACTGTATTTCGCTCTCCACCCCCACACTTTCTCTTTGGAAGCCACCAAGGTGGGCCTGGTAATCTCCCTTCTTCAGGATGACCCACAGGCCTGGGCTCATCACCTATTGGAGCAAAAGGCTCCTGAGACCACCACCTTGGATGATTTTTTTCATGCTATGGGCCAGCTATATAAGGACCCACACCTGGCTCTCCATGCTCTCCAGCAGGGCCTGCTGTCCTGTAGAGGACTATGTATCAGAATTCCGGCACTGGAGTGCTGTTACAGCATGGAATGATGCGGCCCTCTGCCACCTGTTCTGGCTGGGACTTTCTGAATCACTTAAGGATGAGCTGGCACGCGGCGGGGTACCCCATACCCTTGAAGCGCTAATTAGTCTGGCCATCCAGATTGACCGTTGTCTGCAGCTCCCCGACAGGAGCATCCATGTTTCGGCTATCCTGGATTCGGGAGCATGCAGTTGCTTCATTGACTTGTCTATTGCTGCCCAGCATCGGATCCCTCTCAGGCTCAAGGAACGTACAATGTCTATCCGCTTAGCTGATGGGTCAGTCATCAAGTCGGGCACAGTGACTCAAGAGACCTTCCCTCTGCCAGGCTGGATGGCCTAAGGCCACTCGGAGTTCCTAGTTTTGGATGCCCTCTCCTCCCCATTATTTCCCGTGATCCTTGGCCTCCCATGGCTCCGAGCACACAGTCCTCACATTGACTGGAACGAGAAATCCGGTTCCGGTCCCCATACTGCTTGAGCAATTGCTTCCAACCGCCCCAGAGAGCATCTCCAGTGGTGCTCTCCATCAACTCTGATCCAGACCAGGAGTCCAGCCTTGCTATCCCCGAGGCGTACCAAGACTTCTTGAATGTTTTTAGCAAGAAAGGGGCAGAAACCCTACCTCCACATCGGCCATACGATTGCCCGATAGACCTGTTGCCTGGGGCCGAGGTCCCTTTCGGTAGGATATTTCCTCTCTCTGAAGTGGAGCTTGTGGCTCTCAAAGCCTACCTTGAGGAAAACCTGCAAAAGGGCTTCATTTGGCCTTCCACGTCCCCTGCAGGAGCTGGGATCTTTTTCGTTGAAGGGCCGTGTATTGACTACCGGGACCTTAATAAAATCACGGTCAAAAACAGGCACCCTCTGCCTCTGGTTCCGGAACTGTTCCAACGCCTTGGCTCCGCAGCCATATTCACCAAGTTGGATCTCTGGGGGGTGTACAACTTGATCCGTATACGGGAGGTGGACGAATGAAAAACGGCATTCTGGACCCGATTTGGCCATTTCAAGTATCTGGTCATGCCCTTCGGGCTTTGCAATGCCCTGGCCACGTTTCAGCACCTGGTCAACGATATTTTCAGAGACTTTCTTGACCAATTTGTGGTAGTATACCTGGATGATATCCTTATCTTCTTCCCCTCCCTGGAGGAACATCGGAAGCATGTCAGGTGTGTACTCGGCCGCCTACGGCAGCATGGCCTGTATGCCAAGGCCGAAAAGTGTGCCTTCTTGGGGTTCCACATCTCCACTACTGGAACAACTATGGATCCCCAGAAAGTCGCAGCTATTGTGGACTGGCCCCCACCAGCAGACAAAAAGGCAGTACAGCGCTTCGCTGGCTTCGCCAATTTTTATAGAAAATTAATTTGAGGTTTTTCTGCTGTCATCTCTCCGATAACACAGTTAACTAAACAGAATACCCGTTTCATCTGGACTCCAGAAGCGTAAGGCACCTTCCAAACCTTAAAGAGACTGTTCACCTCAGGGCCTGTTCTCAAACACCCCGACTCCACTCCGCCCTTGGAAGTAGATGCTTCAGAGACTGCAGTCGGGGCAGTCTTGTCCTAAAGACAGGGGCTTAAGGCTTCTCTGCATCCGATCACCTTTTTTCACGGAGGCTCTCTCCCCCCAAGAGAAACTACGATGTGGGGGACAGGGAGCTTCTGGTAATTAAATCTGCCCTGGAGGAATGGCGGTATCTCTTGGAAGGAGCAGCTTCACAAACCACAAGAATCTGGAATACCTAAGAACAGCCAAAAGACTTAAGCCCCGCCAAGCACGCTGGGCCCTGTTCTTCTCACGGATTGAGTTACATATTACGTACCGGCCCGGATCCAAGAATGTTAAGCCAGATGCGCTGTTGAGGATGTTTCACGAAACCGGAGAAGCACCCCCTCCTGACACCATCTTACCATCTCACCCTTTTCTGCTAATTCAGGAAGATCTTTTGACTCAGATCAGGCAAACGCTGGCCAGCTCCACCATTCCCACAGATTCTGGACTTTCCCTCAAGGACGGGTTATGGTGGTCAGGTACGCAAGTTTTTGTGCCATAAGAACTCTGCCTGTCTGCCCTTGAACTCTGCCATGACCATCACTTAGCCGGGCACTTTGGCCACCAAAAGACAGCCAAACTACTTTCCCGCACCTTTTGGTGGCCACAGTTGAAAGAGGACTGTAAAAATTATGTCAACGCCTGCCCTGTCTGTGCCAGGAACAAGGCAGAAAGAACTAAGGCTTGGGGTCTATTAAACCCATTACCTATTCCTGAGCACACGTGGGCACAGATCTCAATGGATTTTATTGTAGAATAGCCCCCATCTGTGGGCTACACAACTATCTTCGTGGTGGTCGACCGCCTCACGAAGATGGCGCACTTCATCTCGATGAGAAGCACTCCCTCGGCCACTGAAACGGTCAAAGTATTCATCCGGAAAGTTGTCCGCCTACACGGCATTCCGAAAAACAGTGTATCAGATAGAGGGGTGCAGTTCACATCCCGAGTCTGGAGGTCCTTGTGCTCTATCCTAGGGATCAAATTGGCCTTCTCTTCAGCGTACCACTCGCAGTCCAATGGCCAAACAGAAAGGACCAACCAGACCCTGGAGCAATATCTCCGATGCTACTCCTCCTACTCCCAAGATGACTGGGTCTCCTTGTTACCACTAACTGAGTTCGCCTACAACAATTCTGTCCATTCTGCCATCAAGCAGTCCCCATTTTGGGCGGATCTCGGCTACCACCCCACATTCCTGCCTGACTCCATCCCGGAAAGTGCAATCCCAGCCACACTGGAAATCACTAAGTTCTTGGAAAGCAACAATAAAATGCTGCAGGAGTCCCTTACCCAGACTCAGGAACGCAATAAGGAGATCTTTGATAGGAAAAGACATGGAGAGCTTGATCTCCAACCCAGCAATCGGGTCTGGTTGGCAACCACTAACCTAAAACTATCCTGTCCATCTAAAAAAACGGGACCGAAATTCATAGGGCCTTTTCCAGTAAAGAAGAAGATTAATAAAGTGGCCTACGAGCTTGACCTGCCACCCACACTTAAAATTCACCCATTGTTTCACGTACACCTCCTCAAGCCAGCGGCCAGGGACCTGTTTCCAGGCCGAAAGATGGCCCCACCTGAACTGGTGGTGATAGATGGAGAGGAGGAGTTTGAGGTGGAATCCATCCTCGATTGCAGAAGAAGAGCAGGAGGTGTACAGTTCCTTGTGAAATGGAGAGGGTATGGTCCTGAGGAGAATTTGTGGGAGACGGAAATCAACTTACACGCCCAGGAACTGGTCAAGACCTTTTGGAGAAACAATCCGACTAAGAGATCCCAGTTGGGCATCCAGAGGCTGCCCCTTGGGGGGGACAATGTCAGGAAAAGACAGCTATTCTGGGTGTTTCTGCAGTGGTGCGCGCGCAAAAACGGCGCCAAACGGCCCTATTTGAACCAGCAGGACCCAGCAGCTGGTGCTGTCCATTCTACAGCGTTTTCCTGCACCTGTGACCCCCGGAGACCACTGTTGAGTGACTTCCTGTTTCTGTGTCCACGGCTAACCCTCTGGACTTGTTGCTATCTTCCTGCATCTGACCCCGTTCTGTCTACGACTATCCGCTTGTCCGATCCCTTTGTACTTCCGCTGCCAGCACGTTGCCGACCCTGCCTGTACCCGACCATCCGTTTGCCTGATCCTACTGTACCACACCGCCCGCCAGTTGCTGACCCTGGACTGAACTACTACTCTCCCGCTTGCACGAGCTCCAGTGGACTTCTGCTTACCATCTGAAGATTGTCCAGCCCTCATGCCCCTCTGTGCTCCAGAGCTCCCTGCTCACACTATAAGGGGTTCTCGAACCAGGGCCGCAAGAGAGGTCTCCCCCGCATAAGCCAGACTCTACCACCAGGTACGTGACAGATATGTACATGAGGGGAGGGAGAGAATATCTCATCCCTATTGAGTACTTACATAACAGTTAAGTCTGGGGCATGTGAGACCAGGAACTGAGGGCTGCTTGAGATGTCTGTCCCAGGAACTGTGGTCGGGACCCACAAAAGGACCCTTGGATCAGGTAATACTTTATCATACCACGCTCTCTGAGAACCATTGGCCCATAAACCTTCTTAGCCGCACTCCCTGTGTTCCATCTAGCAGCCTACCATACTACATTATACTTTTTCTTGTGCTCTTACCCTCATCATACTATGTAACACACTTAATTTGTTTTCATGAGTGTGAACTACCCATTGTTATTTTATTCTATACTGATCGAGCTTTAGCTCTAAACATTTTTTCATCGTTATACCAGTAAGGCCAGCTTTGCTTTTTATGCTATACTAACATGTTTGTCATACCTCTCACTATATACTAGTTATAATATCTAGACCTACATCAGTTATTTCTGACGCTGCCTCCCACATCAGTGGGTAATGTACACCAATGTCTCAATTCCACATAAAAACACAGACGTTGCGGCATTGTTTGGTAGGGCCCTTGGTTTCTCATTCCCTTATCCAGTTACTGATGTTCAGTATTCCCTGACACCTATATATATATTTGTATTTAGCTCACAATACACCACTACCAGTGGTCAGCCAGCATAACCACCCAGCATTCCTTGTGGTTGCACCATCACATACGCCTGCTCTGGGTCATTTTGGCTTGAACGGTCTTCGGAGTCGGTGACACAGGCCTTTTCCACCAGTTTTGGACCTACTGGGCTGCTCAGTAACTCAGGTGGTTGGTGCCACTCAGTGCAGATGTAAGTGTTTGGCTCCTCCCCCGTGGGAGGTGCTCTTTTACTCCTTAACCACTTCAGCCCCGGAAGGATTTCCAGCTTTAGGACCGGAGCCCTTTTTGCGATTCGGCGCTGCGTCGCTTTAACTGACAATTGCGCGGTCGTGCGACGTTGTACCCAAACAAAATTTGCGTCCTTTTTTTCCCACAAACAGAGCTTTCTTTTGGTGGTATTTGATCACCGCTGCGTCATTTCTGATCGCCGCTATAAACAAAAGAAGAGCGACAATTTTGCAAAAAAACCCAAATTTCTTACTTTTTCCTAAAATACAAATCCAAAAAAAAATATAAAAAAACATTTTTTTTCACCGTTTTTGGCCGATTTATATTCTTCCTCATATTTGCGATAAAAAAATCGCAATCGGCGTTTATTGATTGGTTTGCGCAAAAGTGGTCGCGTTTACGGATGATGAGAATTCATTTTTGGGGTTTTTAATTTTTTTTTATTTTTTAC
>BLSH010283355.1:62603-76973 GCA_018402905.1 Glandirana rugosa
TATATATATATATATATATATATATATATATATATATATATATATGTGTATATATATATATGTCCCACCCGGTAAATATACCTATGTGGAATTATTTTACCCTTACCAACCACTATAATTGAAAGACAAACACCGTGTAATCATATACACTCCCCCCTTTGAAAAGTTCTACCCACCACTGGTACCGCCGGTAAAACTTCAACCGGTAAAACTTAGGTTGAAAACAAAAAAGTTATCCTTCTCCCAGTACACTGGGTAGTTTGAATAACCCTTAAAGTGTTCTTTTTGTTACCACACGAACCAAAATTGCATTGAAATAAGAAAGTACTCAATAAATGTTCAAAGACTGGTGAATATTTAGTTTCCCCCCTCACATATACTAATGTGCCACAAACAGAAAGTTAATATCACCAACCATTCCCATTTTATTAAGGTGTATCCATATAAATGGCCCACCCTGTATATATATATATGTGTATATATATATATATATATATATATATATATATATATATATATATATATAAATAATATAACATATAATGTAATCATGTAATAATACATAAAGAGACAGAAAGATATGAGGCAGCCTACATCCACAGAAGATCTGTGGTTAGTTATCCAAGATGTTTGGAGCAACCTACCTGCCGATTTCCTTCAAAAGCTGTGCAAGTATACTTAGAAGAATTGAAGAATTGATGGTGTTTTGAAGGCAAAGGATGGTCACGCCAAATATTGATTTGTTTTGGATTTGTTTTCTGTTCCTTTACTTTCCATTTTGTTAATTGGTAAAAAAAATAAACTATTAATACTTCTATTTCTGTAATCATTCTTAATTCTTAAATCATACGGTATGTATCTTTTTAGCAGAAAGGGTACCAACCTTAATATACTGTATAATAATTCTTTGAGTTTCTAAACTGAGGACCCCCAGCCAGTTTGACAGGTATTTAAAATTAATTATTTGTTGCTCAATGTAGGGAGAAATCTATAATTTTCCTAGTAATTTAAATAAATACTCTCCATGGTGCCTAGCATATTTTGGTTTCAGGAATCTCAAATGATGCACCCACTTAAAGTGGTAGTAAACCCTCCTATAATTTTCAGCCAAGGAAGCTGCCATCTTGGCCTCTGTTTAATCTACAACTGCCATGATGCTGCACATGTGATCAGCTTTGACACCAGCCATTGGATGGTTTGACAGTTTGGTTTAGAGCACAACCAATGGGAGTGTTACATTTCCGGCACGTGCCGGAAATGTAACCAGTTTTTAAACTGTTAAATGGATGGGTTTACTACCACTTTAAGTATATGAATAAGTCTAAACGTTTTCCAAAATCTTTTAGCTATTTCTTCCCATCAAATCGAAATGTGCCCTATTTATAAAGTGATGTACATAGGTATTGAGAACAAGATGTTTGCATGTTTAGTATGTCACTATGACATGTAATTACCTGTAATAGAGCCTCTTCTTATACCTGTGGTTTGTTCCAGTTGAGCAGATATATTCACTTTTTTTACAGAAATAACAGGCCTTTTTATTATGTAAGTCATTCTTCTAATAGACCAGTCAGTCCTTTGACCCTTTAAATAATAAAAAAAAATACAGCTCAGGTTCCCAAAGGGGGCATATACCGGATATGGTATACCAATTTGAGTATGTTGCTTCTTGATAAAGTAGCCTGTTGAAGCTACTGTTCGATGGAGTGAATTGCTGGTCTTTATAAAGATGTGGAATTCTACCATTATTCTGCCTATGGCTATGGCAATTCTATTACTCTGTCCAGTAATACATAATGCAAGTGCCATCCTTGTTTTTATGTCTTACAATTAAAAAGTGTTGCAGCAAAATGTGTTCAGTATATGCGTATGTGTTTTCTACTCCTAGATTACGTATAAAATGAAATGAATGAAGCTCTACTGACTTCCATCATCCTATCATGTGCAAGCGAAAATTAAAATTTCACCACATTTACATAGCAAAGAATACACAAATACATGCAAGGAAAACAGAAAAAATAACATTGCACATGATTGGATGATGCAAGTCACTGCATTCACTAAACTCTGGGGAAAAACCCTTACAAAGTGCAACTTCTCTTGCAAAGCGGACCATCTATTTGATTTTATTGAATCAACTCTTTAGTTTGCTAAAGCACTGCATATTATAAACAATTGCTATTTTTTAATAAAAAAAATTGTTTTCAGCCTTCTTCATCCTTTGTAGATCTCAGTGGTGCTGATCTCTTGTAACTTGTTTGGAGCTACTCCCCTTCCTATCTACATGCATAATATCCCCTTATTTTCAGGATGAGTTTCTTGATGATGACCATAGTGGACCATGCATGAATATTATGTTGAAATGACCTCTTGTATTCTCCATCAGGAATTGACAGGGTTACAATGCAGGAGTACAATCCAGAAAAAGGGACAGAGTGTGGTCACTCGATAATACCTTAAAAATAATCTTTATGGTAGGGTCACAGGAAATATTTTATTAAAAGCTGTATATTTAAAAAATATTAAATATGACTTTGAAATGAATGTGTTAAAACCTACATACTGTATGATTTTAGTAACTGGATTTACATATATTTCAAAAAACAAAGAGGATTAATAGATTATTTTAAAGAAAGGGAGAAATACAAAGTTGTCATTTAAAAATGACAATGTTATTCAAGGTTACTTCAAGTCTTGCTTAATTGCTCACATATTTTTGGATTGTTAATATCTTACTTTTAGTGAAAGAAAAAAAAAACACCAGACTCTCCCATCCTTACATCAGCCCTAAACACTAGTCCCTCTGTGTTGAGATTAACTGTTCCCAAGACCTGAGAAGAAAAGAAGTTGTTTAAATGGAAAGGGAAAATTCTTGTTCGCTGTCAGAGTCTCGGCTTATCACAGCAGCCCCCTATTTTAACTCGATTGCAAACGATATCAGTGATCAAAGGAAAAGAGCCCCTGCAGGAGCTTAGGTGAACAGCATGGCAGCCACAATTCTTCCTGTTGATCAGAAAGCAGGAAAAGACTTTTGACATGAAAGACAGCTTAACCAGCACAAGAATGGCAATAAACCATCTGTAAAGTGCTCAAGGTTACCCTTGAACTAATGCAAATTGTTCCAAACAATTTTTCCCTTTCTTTGACTTGAAGGAACCCCGCTGTGTCATTTATTCAGTCACATGCTTACCTACAAAAGCTCTATATAAATAGAAATACAGTGCTCTTGTGTGTGTGAAATAAGAAATGAATGAAACGTTTACAATGCACATTTTCTGTTTTCATGTTCAGTCATTTTTAACAATTATTCTAACAATTCTTTTCATTTTTAAGTCTGTTTCTTACATGATTCTGAAAGCATGGATTCTGTAGTTCTATCAAATGTGTTATTTTGTTGCAGACTTACGATCAACAATAGAGTTTTGGATGAGAAAACAGTTTAAAATAGAGCAAGTGACTTTACAATTAAAATGGAATATTTTTAAAGTTCAAATATGTTTGATTAACATCAAACATTAAAATATATATAAATGTAATCATTTAAATATGTCGAGTGAATGAATCACTAAAATCTAATTTAATATTTAACATGTTTTTAATATGATTCTATAAGTAATTTTCTTTTTTAATTTTTTTCTTAAATGTTTAACTTAAAGTGATTGTTTTTTTTTTAAATAAAAATAACAAACATATTATACTTACCTCCTCTATGTAGTGGATTTGCACAGAGCAGCCTGGATCCTCCTCTTCTCGAGTGCCTCTTCTGTGCTTCTGGCCCCTCCCTCCGGTCGAGGGCCCCCACAGCAAGCAGCTTGCTATGGTGGCATCCGAGCTGAGTCACAGCTCCCTGTGTCCATTCAGACACTGAGCTGTGGCCCAGCACCACCCTGTCTTTCCTGATTGGCTGACTTTGATTGACAGCAACGGGAACCAATGGCATCGTTGCTGTGTCTTAGCCAATCAGGAGGGAGAGTCTTAGACAGCTGAGACACTCGTGAACATCGCTGGACAGAGATGGGGCTTAGGTAAGTATTGGAGGGGCCAAGGGGGGCTGCTGCACACAGAAGACATTCTATGCATTAAGATAAAAAACCTTCTGACTTTGCAACCACTTTAACTTATAATAGTGTTGGTTGATACTGCCATAAACATTCTTCTTTACAATAGGGTTATTGATATGCAATCCAGTGGTTACATACAGGATAAGGAACAAAAAAGATGGCATAATGTGCAGTATACCAGTAGGGGTTATAACATTACAGGATTACTACAGAGAAACACCATAAACATTCTTGTTCAGACACTTAATAATATAGGTTGAAAATGCTTTATTTCTGACTCCCAATTGTGCCCCTGTGTTGTCATCTCATCACCTAGGCTTTACAGGAAGGCTACAAGTGGTCATCAGATGTTACGCAGGCATGGTCCCCATCAGGAAACCTGTCATGATGCTGTGCATCCTTATCTATAATGCATGCATATAGAAGGAAAGATGCTGCAGAAGGTAAGAAGCAGCACGATGAAAAAAGGGATGAACAAAATTAAAACAAAATTAAAACAAATATTATATTCAAAAGGAACATTTGTTGAAATTGCTTATGAGTGTTTTAGCATGCTTAATGTCATTTAGTTTGGGTTACACACGTACCAAAAATGACATGGAAGATTGTCTGTACATTACAGAGCAGTATTTCTTCAACATTAAAAAAAAAACAATCTCAATACAGCACTTTTATGCTTAATATAAAACCATTTTCTTAAAGCGTAGTTCCGGCCGGAAAATACCCCTAGAATACTCATGCCTCGTGCAATGTAACAGGTATGCTGTAAACTATGCCCAGTTTTTTATTTGTGCAGCATCGTTTTCTTACTCTGTGACGTTCCTGCCCAGTGTGGCCATCTCCAGTGTGGGCATCTGAAGTCGCATGCTCTTCTCCATGCTGTATTTTCACACACAGATTCCAGATGTTTGAAGAACAGGTGTATGGTTCCTCCCCGGTTTTAGGTAAAGTGTTCTAAACTATTTTCAGATGTAATGTGTGAATAATATCTGTTCTGGTGCAGAACAGATGTGTGTGAATAGCAGATGTGCAATGATTGACGGTTTCATTTAAAGTGACACAGACTTTAAAAAGAAGTGTGAATAACAGATGTGCAATGATTGACGGTTTGATTTAAAGTGACACACAGACTTGAAATAATTGTGCAGAAGAGATGTGCACTGATTTCTGGTTTCATTTAAAGTGATACACACATTTTGCAGAACAGTGATATGGGTACTCCCGGCTTATTTATACTTTTTTGACACAGTTTGAAGATGATTTTAGAACAGTTATATGGCCTCTAATGTTAATTAATACTTTTCAGACCCATTTTGAAGATGATCTCCATTTTTGCATTTTTTATGTTTTTATTTTTTAAAAAATATTTAAAGTTATTTCCCTGTCCCCATTTCTTTGTAGGTCACTTGTCCCACCCTTACCCACATTTCCTTCCTTTTGCAGACCTCTAGGACCTTCCAGGACTATTTTACAACATTTTTTGTGCCTAAAAGTCCGGGTCTCCATTGATTTCAATGGGGTTCGGGGTCCGGGACAAAGTTCGGGTTCTGTCCGGACCCGAACCCGGACTTTGTAACGAAGTTCGGCCGAACCAGCAGAACCCGGACTTCTAGAAGTTCGCTCAACTCTAGTTGTCACCATTGGTTTGTAAAACACAAGACAACAACAGGTAATATAATATACATTTTTTTTATACCTTTATTTGAATTTGAATTTTTGCTAATTAATGGGCTACATAAATAAGACCTAGGATTGATTTCTTTCATGAATTGCATAAAAGTATAATGCATTTTTCTTTCTTCACAGTCTTTTCTTTCACTACTCAAAGCATATGTGAATACAAAATCAAAATCAAAAACATATTTAACATATCTCTGGAACACATACAAATGTCCCCATATTTTATTCCTTTAGGCACACTACAAGTACACAAAAAAAAAAAAAAACTACTGATATGCCAGAAATAGAGTATGCCCCTACATTTTTCTTTGACATTATAGAACACCTTGGAATTCCTAAGCATGTGGTGTCAGCACTGCCTACTTTATTTTTTACATATTATACAAAGCACAAACCTCCCTTCATCTCCACTCCTTCATTTTCATAACTCCTCTTTGTGCAGAGAGCACAGGAAGTTATCAGCTCACAAAATGTTTGACAAAATAAACAGGTATTTTTGCTCAGATATAACAAAACATTCCCAATACTATTTTAACAGGACTAAAGGGAGAAAATAAGAGAAGTTAATTGTTAGGCTTTACATACACTTTTATTCAGCCATAGAGTTGAGTGGACACCTGGATGTTCGGGTTCGGCGGGTTCGGCCGAACTTCGCGAAAAAGTTTGAGTTCGGCCCCGAACTTGACCCGAACTTGACCCTGAACCCCATTGAAGTCAATGGTGACCCGAACTTTTGGGCACTAAAATGGCTCTAAAAAAGTCCTGGAAAGGGCTAGAGGGCTGCAAAAGGAAGCAAAGTGGGGTTAAGAGCAGGACAAGTGCCCTGCAAACAACTGTGGATAGGGAAATAACATAAAATCACATAAAAAAAATGGAGGAGGAGGTGGATGTGGAGTAGGAGGTTGAGGAGGCATTCGGGCCTACCATATAATGTTGAAGGTTCTGTCGGCTACTCGCACCTGAGGAAGGTGTTTCACTTGTGCGTGTAGCTGGCACAGATCGACCACGTCCTCTCCTTGCAACAGGAGCTTCACCAACACCACCAACACTACCAACACCAGCAGCACCAGCAGCACCATGACCACGTCCCTTATTTGATGCTCTCCTCATTCTGGACGCAAATGTACTATTTAGCACAAATTTATATTATTTTTTAAACCGGCAATGTAGACGCACTTTTTAATTTTGTGCAAGAAATGCACAGCAAGGTGCAAATGTAGTATGTAGCACTATTTATTATTCTTTTTTTTAAACCAGCAATGTAAACGCACTTTTTAATTTTGTGCAAGAAATGCACAGCAAGGTGCAAATGTACTATGTAGCACTATTTATTATTCTCTTTTTTTAAACCAGCAATGTAGACGCATTTTGGTGCAAAAAATGCACCACTGGCTGCAGATGTAGTATTTAGAATATATATATTTTTTAAACCAGCAATGTAGACGCACTTTTTATTTTTGTGCAAGAAATGCACCGCTGGCCGCAAATGTAGCATTTTTCAAATATTTTTTTTTTTAAAACCAGCAATGTAGACGCACTTTTTATTTTTGTGCAAGAAATGCACCGCTGGCCGCAAATGTAGTATTTAGAATTTTTTTTTTTAAACCAGCAATGTAGACACACTTTTTAATGTTGTGCAAGAAATGCCCCGCTGGCCGCAAATGTAATATTTTGCACCAAAAAAAATTTAATTTGTCTAACTGCAATGTAAAAGCAGTATTTAAATATGCCAAAATGTTGCCAACTGAACTAACAGAACACGATTAAAGTAGTGTCCCTGACACACAAGAAGTTGCAAGTGCACTGCACTTGCAAAAATGGCTGCAAATGCCCACCTAACCCAGCAAACAAAATGTACTCTAGCAAACAAAAATCTCCTCTAGCACCCACCCACCAATAAATCACTGTTTTTAACATTTTCTAAAGCTAATCTGTCCCTCACAGCAGCAACAGCAGCATCCTCTCCCTACACTAGTATGAGATGATTTTCTAAAGCTAATCTGTCCCTCACAGCAGCAGCAGCAGCAGCATCCTCTCCCTACACTAGTATGAGATTATGTGACATGCAGCACTACGTGACTCCAGCTTATATAGAGGCTGGGTCACATGATGTACTGGCCAATCACAGCCATGCCATTAGTAAGCATGGCTGTGATGGCTTCTAAGGGCAAATGAGTGAAACGCTTGTTGATTGGCTGCCCTGCAGCTATTTAACATGCGCGAAAAAATAACCGAACTCTGGCTTTTTCTCAAATGTCCGGGTTCGGGACACGGACACCCTAAAGTCCGGTATGAACCCAAACTTTACAGTTCGGGTTCGCTCAACTCTATTCAGTCACTTATAAGACCTGCACTGGAGATTTACATTTAACAGAGACTGTAAAATAAGGATTTTGATGCTTTGGTCTAATATATGGCTTAAGGATTGCAAGCTAAAGGGAAAATAAAATGGTTTATGGTCAATTTATGTTGCTGTTTTTAACAGTTTACCAGTTTATAAAATTATATTTTGCTTGATATAGTTTGCAGACAAATATGAAACCCAGCTCTTAACTCTGCATACAGTGAAATCAGTTAAGCACAGTCTCCACTAGGAGAAAAGGACTGTAAAGTGCACTTTGCACCTCAATGCAAGGTCTTCTCACTAAAGTAGTTGTAAACGTAACTAATGTAAAAAAACATATTTATATACAGAAATGTAAGGCGATCACAAATCCATTGTTTGATTCTTTAAATACATTTCCTACACCAAATTCTCCTGCTTCTAAAGTGCAGGTCATGTGATCGCTAAAGCTTCCTGAGTGATTCATGGACCTGCTAGGGGGTAGTGGGGGGAGTGGAGGCATTACATCATTGCTGAAAATAAAGTATTGATATTTCCAGTGGTGCATTTGGGCCTGTGAGCTCTCTGTGTGTCCAAAAAGGGGCTTCCTGGAGATGCATGCTCCCATCTTGGACAGGACATTTGGTATTTACCATGCTATTGTTATAATTACATTAGTACAAGATTAAAAGTATTACAAAGATAAAATAAAAGTTTAATGTATGAATTATGTGATGTTATGAGATCTCCAATTTTGTCTTTATTTGATTTCAGAATGGTACATTGTCACCCTTGAATAGAGTAGCTGTATATTATGAGTCTGATCTGGAGGTACCATTTAGTTGAATGCATATGCTAACTATTATGTCCTGGAGATTGATTATGGTGTACACAACATTTTTTTCAGATTCTTGTACTTTTACAGTGATATTGAATAAAGTCGAGAATATATATATATATATATATATATATATATATATATATATATATATATATATATATATATATGTATATATATACACAGTGTGTGTGTGTGTGTGTGTGTGTGTGTGTGCTTTGGTTGCCTTTATAGTCCCAAGAGAGGATTTTTTGTACAGTTTGTGCAACAATATAGGGATGGTGGCAACTCCCACGTGCAGCTGAGAAGCAATAGCTATTTACTAAGAATCATAATGACAGTGTAAAATTGGGAGCCTGGGATGATCTACCAGCCACTTGTAAAAATAAAACAGTCTTTAGTGTTCCTGCAAAATCAGGAAAATAAAACAGCTTTTTTGAGCAAAGCAAATACAAACAGTCCATACTTCTGGTATATTAAAAACAATCCCTGTCAGTGTACCAGTCCCACACCTGCTTTAATGTTCCCCAAAAAAAAAAAAATATATATATATATTCTTAGATTGTAAGCTCTAACGAGCAGGGCCCTCTGATTCCTACTTTATTTAAGTGTATTGTATTTGTACTGTCTACCCTCAAGTTGTAAAGCGCTGCGTAAATTGTTGGCGCTATATAAATCCTGTATAACAATAATAATAATATGTACAAAGAATGTACACAGCTTATCTTTCAACATCACAGAAGTCCATAGGTCCATATAAAAGAAAAAGGGCTTGACAAAAGGGGCAGTACCCTTGAAATAGATTCCTGCCTGTCCATCCTGCTTTGCCTCCTATCAGTGTGTTGCAACAGTTGTGGCCATAGACGCCGCAGGCGATCCTCCTTCCCATGGGTCTGGTGCCATACAGTGCTGCTGTTTGATAGGCAAACTGGATGTCATCTTGACACGGCTTTTGACCTTCTGATACTATTCAGGGTTGGATCAAGAGCTTGTTAATTGTAAGTACTATTTTAATAAAGTAATGCTATATTGATCTCAATAACTACTGTGCCCTGCTGCTGCGTTCTTTTGCTATTAGGTTCCCATCTGCTTCAGGGTACAAGAAAAGCTGCAGGAGCTTAAAGTCTCAGTTGTCAGACAGTCCACACTTTCTCACAGTGGTGAACTACTTCACTCTACTTCAAAGACACGTGATAACTCCTTTTTGCTCCTTTTCAGACATCCCCTGCAGGTGCGTTAGCCTTTCCAGAACCAAACCTCCTGTAACCAGGGTTGGAGGCTCTATCCTACCCAAAGTTTCTCCGAGCCTCCAAATTCTGGGTCCCAAATGAGGCTTACCAATCCTGAGAGAACTGTAAATCAGTCCTCTGCTCTCCTACAACAGTACCCTGGAGCCCCTCACTTTGCATGGGTGAGACCCTTGAGTATTTAAAGTGTATCTTATCACCATTCTTAAAGGGACCATAACCCAAATAACAGGGAAGCATACCTGCCTTCCAAGATGAATCACTGGTGTCTTGTACAACAGATATATGGATTTAACTAATAGACCACCTGCAAGTAAGGTTTTAGATCAGACCACCCAATGGACCCCTCTCCCCCTTCAGAGGCCACCCACAGTGCATGTTTTGCTTTTTTCATACCTTTTTAGATATCTTCAGACCCTTCATGTGATGCACTGGGCTCTTGTAATGCTTGCACCATAGTAATTCCCCCATAGCTGTATATTCTTAGTTTTCTGGGTTAACATGTTCCGTGCAACTATCTTATCCTGGGTATAGCCACATCAATTGCTGCAGAAACTACTAACCTATAATCACAACACACAACAAAAAAATAATTATAAAACATCAGCATTGTAAATACAATACAAATGACAGTTATTCGGTATAGCAATCCAGTATACAGCAATCCAGTATACCCTTTCTTGATAAGCCTTCTTTCAGGTTGTAGTTCTGCCTGTCGGCTGGTAATCTTTTTCCACAACTTCCTGGATTTCCTGAATGCTTTACTTTTGATTTCAAAAGACTACATTCCCCATGGTACCTTGTTGCCTACAAACGGTGTTTCCTATACTGACTATGCCTCCTGTAGTTGAGAAAGCTGGCTCTGTAAAATGTGGGTCAGTGTATTGTATATTCACCAGGCATAGTGAAAATGTGTCACAAAATTCAAGGAAGTAAATGTGTGGGATTGTTCAAAATGTATGTTTCTGAACTTCAAGAGCGTTTAGATCAATATGAGTATGCTAGAAAAAATTATATACAACGTGGAAATAAATATATGATTTAAAATTTTCACCATAAAAGCATTTAGTTTGCCCATCTCACCTTGACCAGTGATTTGCCATGCATCCGTTTCAGGCATAAACACTATTTATGACTTAAAAATTGCAGTTGACTATGAATAAGAATGAAAAAAAAAATGGTTACACTATGCAAAAAAACACATAATTGCTTTAAAATGTTTCTGACAGTGATTTTTCAACACAAAGCCAATCATAAATCTGATGAAAGTATTGCTAATATATACTTAAAAGAAAATCCTCAGATATGCTTGGACAATGCAGCCGAAAAATGCAACCTGACTGCCAAAAAGAGCAGTAAACTTTGTGGTCAAATCAAAGGACAGTGAGGAAAAAAACACAAGGAAGTGAGGAATATGTTTTATCACTTTGCATTTTATTGTTTCGATTGTGCTTGCAAAATAAATGTCACAGTGGATAATTTTGGATTATGTTTGTCATTTTTACAACTTGTTTCTCCTTCCTCTTAATTATGGTTGAACATGACATAGGGTTTTATGGTCCTTATTTCTGGGAACAATTATACAATCATATAAAGAAGTCACATAGGATTTAAGGTCTTGTTAGCTATTTGGCAGTGCTGAACTCTACAAATTCATTCATTTGCTTAGAAACTAAGCAGATGCCCTTGAAATATGTGTGAGGTTTTTTTTTTGTCTTTCCTTTTATTCTGCCACCACTGACTTCCACATTTCGAATAGCTGTGTGTATAGTGAGAATAATGAGCAAGATGGAGTTAGATAGTTTGCTGACAGTTTCTTAAAGCTGATCTCCAGCCTTACATTCAGTCTGGCACAGTTGTATGACCTCCTCTCAAGTACTAAAATTACTCTCATACTGCATACTCTGATAGCATGGATGTAACAATTTATTCTTTAAAATTGTGAAGTGGTATGTCGGATCTTGATAATATGAAATATAAATTAACGTAAAAAAAATGATAATCTCCTTGCATTATTGTAATGATTTTTTTGTAATTAAAAAGTGTTCAAATAGTTTTTTAAGGGGGCGTGGCTGGCTGCCAGCGGAGGTGGCTGCTTAACTGCTCAGCTCCGTCAGCCTGAGAAGAAATCCCTACTAGATAGCCATTTCAACTGTGAATTCCACCTCAATCCGGCTCCGGAGGGGAAAACAACACTGCCGGCAGCTGTGAGACGTTCAGAAAAGGTGAAAGCCCGGACCCTGTGAGGGATACCTGAGGGGAAGGTGGTAGAGAGGACCAGAGGAAGCCGGAGCGCCGCTCATAATCGGACCCCATCCTTCGAACCGGGAACAGGGTAAGCAGCTCTAATACCACCATCGGACTCCCCACATCCCGCATTACCCATCCAGCCACATATTGGGGGAAATTAACTCCAGCCCGAGACCATATTTCCTCCGTTGCGGCTCCCTCACACATGCGGCGCTGCCACCATCTTGGGACCTAGCATCGGGCATCTTGCAAGCACCGCTGGCTCCCGACGAGCGGACTGGATTGGTGATCACAGCCCATCTGGCACCCCCACCTCCTGCCGCCCGCTGACTAACAGGCAACACACTCAGGAAAGCCACAGAGCAGCACAGGGAGCCACCATCACCTCAGTCAGTGACGAAGAGACTGCCATATTGCGGCCTGTGCGCACAGTTTACCCAGTTTTGCCCAGAACAGCTACACCAGACAAAGGACTTGTGACCCACACAGGCTCTAACGGTCCAGGGACAGGGAATCTCCAAATCAAACCTGTCGGCCCTGCCGACAACTGGACTAACACACCCAGGCATCCGCAGGCTTCCCAAAACTGAGGCCCCTACTGCAGCCTATCCAACCCATCACCATAGAATGATCGTATCTATCTACTAAAAAAAAAGGGGTGAACCACCTGATAGCAGCAAGCAATCCATGTTTACCAAGATGGCCACATGAGCTGAGGGCCTCTAAGTGTCGGAGGATAACAAGTCACACAGGAGGTTCCATATACACCTTAGCCACTAGAATCACCTAACAGAAACTTCAGCATCTGCAGAGATGACAAAAAACAAAAAAGACCAGCAACAGCCCTGCAAACTCTCGGGTTACATCACCTCGTCAACACGTGGGCTGCAACAAGAAGAAGGCAGCGCACAAGATCTGCAGATAAATCCTACAGCCTCAACTCCGAATAAAGACGATGGGAAGAGGCAAGGAAACTCCCAAAAGGCAACAAGCAGGAGTGCACCCTCCTCAGGGGCACCCACACCCTCTACAAGGTGTCCCCAGAAGCAGAAACCTCGCCTAGAATCCCAGGAGGAATCGCAACATAAAGGGGAAATGGAGGTGAGCAGGCCTGCTTCTGGTCAGCAAACAACCCATATCTTGGGGCCTGATTTCATAGCCAGCTTCCCCACACCTGGACGTTCGGGTTCTGCGGGTCTGAACGAACTTTGGGAAAAAGTCCGGGTTTGGCACCGAACGTTGCCCAAACGTTATCCCGGACCCCGAACCCCATTGAAGTCAATGGGGACCTGAACTTTTAAGCACAAAAATGGCTGTAACAAAGTCCTGGCAAGTGCTAGAGGGCTGCAAAAGGAAGTAAAATGGGGGTAAGAGTAGGGCAAGTGCCCTACAAAAAAATGGGGATAGGGAAAATAAATTAAAATCAAATTTTAAAATAATGGAAAGGGGGGGTGGATGTGGAGTAGGAGCCTAGAGGTTGACTAGGCCGTGACCGTGGCAGTGTAGGTGGAAGTGGCGGTGGTCGAGGAGGAGGAGGAGGTAGCCAACACTGTTTTTTTGTTTGTTTATAATTGGGGTAGCCCCCAAAATATTGAGGCCTATTCAAAAAAAACAAGTATACGAATGGCTGTGTGAGTCCGGTCTAAATGTTTATTCTGCACAAGGTACAGACAAGTCTTGTGGGATCCATGCCTGGTTCATTTTAATAAAGGTTTGCTTGTCCACGTTGGCTGTGGATAGGCGGCTGCGCTTGTCTGTGATAACGCCCCCTGCCATGCTAAACACATGTTCAGACAATACACTGGCTGCAGGGCAGGCCAGCACCTCCAAGGCATAAGGGGCAAGCTCAGGCCATGTGGCCAATTTGGAGACCCAGAAGTTGAATGGGGCAGACCCATCAGTCAGTACGTGTAGGCGTGTGCACACATACTCTTGCACCATGTTGCTGATATGCTGCCTCCTGCTAACACG
>BLSH010283355.1:77529-94155 GCA_018402905.1 Glandirana rugosa
GGAGAGGGTTTGTGACCTCTCGTTCTCCTTCATGGGGGGATGGGTGGGCGCTAGGGACCGGGACTTACGGTCGTAAAGTTTTAAGGACCGAAACTTTACGACAGTAAGGCAGACCACCTGTGTGTGTCAAAGTTTTTGGACTACCGCCAACGACAGGGTGTCATGCACCAAGGGTCTGTGGTGATGAAAAGGTCCTCTCGGTAGGGAAGGGACGTGTTTGTTCAGTCCCTGTTCTAGTTCACACGTGACGCGTTACGGTAGACACCGTTCCAGGTGTATTGGTGACTATGTACCTGGTCATTCGTACCCGTCCCTGCGCTATAGAGCGATTGACGTGTGACCCGTTTACATCACCGCCCACCCGGACTCGGCCGATCGGTAAACCCACCAAATTCAGCACATGCGCCAGGCAAGGGATGTGCGTCAAACCGGCTCGGCCCAGAGCCGCTACGAGATTTCAGCCATTGTCGCACACCACCAGGCCGGGCTTGAGACATATCAGTTTTAAAACAGCCTGCTGTCGTTTCCCCCTGGATGTGCGGATGTTGGTGGTGAAGATGTTACGCTGAGTGGATGAGTAGGTGGTCGAGGAGGAGGAATCGAAGTAGGAGGAGGAGGCAACAGGAGGCAAAGAGAAATGCCCTGCAATCCTCGGTGGTGGAAGGACATGCGCCAAATGGCTAGCCGGCTCAGGCCCACCCGCCACTACATTTGCCCAGTGTGCAGTTAGCGAGATATCGCGTCCCTGCCCATGCTTACTGGTCCATGTATCAGTGGTTATGTGGACCTTGCCACAGATGGCATTGCGCAGTGCACACTTGATCTTGTCCCTGACTTGTTTGTGCAGGGAAGGGATGGCTCTCCTGGAAAAGTAGTGGTGTCTGGGAACCACGTACTGTGGGACAGCAACCGCCATCAGGTTTTTGAAACTGTGTGTGTCCACCAGACGGAATGACAGCATTTCAAAGCCAGGAATTTTGAAATGCTGGCATTCAGGGCCAGGGATCGCGGGTGGGTAGGGGGGTACTTCCTCTTGCTCTCCAGTGTTTGGGAGAGGGACAGCTGTAAGCTTCCATGGGACCATGTGGAAATGCTTGGGGAAGGTGGCGGACATGGTGGCGTTGCTGTCATATCGTCTGTTTGCTGGGTGGCAGGTGACACTGTCGCTGTAGAGGTGGAGAAAGAGGCAGAGTCAGCAGCAGAAGAGGAAGCAGGAGGAGGCCGAGACCTTTCTTGGATTTTGAGGTAATTATTCCAATGCAGCTTGTGCCTTGAATTTAGATGCCTGGTCATGGGGGTTGTGCTCAGGTTGAGAACATTTATTCCCAGGCTATCATTGCACAGCTTGCAAACCACTCGTGTCTTGTCGTCAGCACATTGTCTGAAGAACTGCCACGCGGGGGAACGCCTTTGAGCTGCCTTTGGTGTGCTAGGTCCCTGGGTGCGGTGGGTAGTAGCAGGCATACTGTCTAGGGGACGCTCGCTCTGCTTTTGCAACCTGCTTTCTCTTTAGCTGTGCTGGTGCCTCTCATCCTCCACATCATCTTCCACCCACCCTTCACCACTGCCCTCCTTGTCAGTCTGCACACTGAGGCAAGCTGCAGCAGTTGGCACCTGTGTTTCGTCATCATCAGAGATGTGCAGCTCCTACAATATACAGGTGAAGGTTCTGTTGGCTACCTGAGGAAGGTGTTTCCCTTGTGTGTGTAGCTGGCACACCTCGACCACTTTAGAACTAGGAGATGATTTTTGAACAATAAATAATGTGTCACTAACAGCAACAGCTGCAACCTGGCCCTATAGGAGTAGGCAATGATTTTTGAACAATAATCTGTCCCTCTAAGCAACAGCTGGAAGCTCTCCCTTTAGAACTAGGAGATGCTTTTTGAACAATAATCTGTCCCTCTAAGCAACAGCTGGAACCTGGCCCTATAGGAGTACGCAATGATTTTTGAACAATAATCTGTCCCTCTAAGCAGAAACCTCTACCTAGTGCAGTCAGATCGTTGTGTAATGCAGGGCTTGATCTGCAATCTGTCACTCAAAGCAGCAGTATGTGAAATCTCAAATAACTCCCACAATCTGATCGTTGTGTACGATCGAATCGATCGTTGTGTTAGGCAGGGTTTGATCTGCAATCTGTCACTCAAAGCAGCAGTATGTGAAATCTCGATTCTCAAATTTCTGCAATCTGTCCCTCAGAGCAACAGTAGTAGTAATCTCAGGATGCAGGATCAGATGTGAAAATGTCTGCAATCTGTCCCTCACAAAACACTGGCAGCTTCCTCTCCCTACACTATTCAGAGTCTCAGAGAGCATGTGACTGCAGCATCAAGTGACTCCAGCTTATATAGAGGCTGGGTCACATGATGCACTGGCCAATCACAGCCATGCCATTAGTAGGCATGGCTGTGAAGGCTTCTAAGGGCAAACCAGTGAAACGTTTGTTGATTGGCTGCCCTGCAGCTATTCAACATGCGTGATCAACTACCAGAACCCAGAACCCGAACGTTTTTTGAAACGTCCGTGTTCGGTTCAGGGTCCCGGACACCCCAAAGTTTGGTACGGACCCGAACGTTACAGTCCGGGTTCGCTCAACACTACTCATAATGGGATGACAATCCAGGTTTCTATTCTCAAAGAGAGGATTGTGGCCTTCCGTAAATGGGGGATTATCCCTGAATCCACTTCAGCTGCATCGATGAATCCAATCCCACAACCGCAACTATGCACCATACAAGAAGAGTGGCAGGTAGTATCCCACAAAAGACAACATAAAAATCATCCACAGGAGGCTCAAACTAGACCATCTTATTACCCAAATTCTCCGACCAAGGAGGACCACAGAGTCACTCCATCTCACCCCTCGATGTATTTCAAGCAGTATTGCCTGCTCACGGGTCTGCAAATAGACCCAAGTTCTTTTTACATTCTTTTTATGTTATTGACTTTATGTTCCAATTGTTTCTTCTATTCTTCTTTTTGTTCCATACAGAAGCACTCAACTCCTATTATCCAGGTCTAACAATCACCACCAGCCACTTCCAGAGTTCAAGATTCTCAGCCACGTGTATCCAGGGTCTCCAGATCTCCACAATGAACACAGGGGAACGCTCCAACAGAAATGTGAGTACCACATTACACGTCCATACATCACATCTATAACCACAAATGAATCTTGTGCTTATCGTTAAATGTAAGAGGCCTCAACCACCCAGCCAAGAGACACTCAATGTGGAGAGAGGCCAACACACAGAGGGCTGACATCTTGTGCATTCAAGAGACTCACTTTCAAACATCCAAAGTACCTGCTTGCCTCAATAGGAACTATCCCCACATCTTTTTAGCCAAAATTCCGGACCACAAGAGGTGAGGGGTTCTCTTGGCGATCAGGGACTCTGTGTCCTTCCATCTCAAGGAAACCCATATAGATGATGGAGGTCGATATGTTATACTCACTGCAGACATAAGCGAACATCCATATACAGTAGTATCAACATACGCACCCAACAGTCCCCAGCTACGCTTCCAGTGCAAATTGCTGAAAAAAGTACAAGACATAAAATATGGAAACCTTATAGTTTGTGGAGACCTAAACCTCATAGTAGACCCAACACTGGATACAACGTCACGCACACCAAAACAAACAGTAACCTTGAACCGTCTCCTACATTCGGAAGGACTTTTTGATGCATGGAGATGCCTCCATGCAAATGAAAGGGATTATACCTTCTTCTCCCATAGACACCAATCAAACTCCCACATGGACATGTTACTCACGGATAAATGGCTGCTGCAAAAGGTATCCGAGGCCAAAATACATGATATTACATGGTCCGACCATGCCACTATCACTCTGTCTATAAATGTAGGGGATGCTCCCCTCTCCTCCCTCATCTGAACCCCCCGTATAATCAGACCATATCCTAACACCTCAAAAACGTTTTCACCACAAATGAACAGTCAGTAGGAAATCCATACTCCCTATGGAATGCCCATAAGGCGTATATAAGGGGTATTCTCTTTCAATTAGGGGCAAGGATTAAAAAACAATACAATGTTAAACTCAACTCCCTCTTACGGGATATCCAATCCCTAGAATCGCTCAACAAAACGTCCCCCCGACCAAACCACAACACAACAGCTATCCCAACTCAGGGAAAATCTAAGAGAATTGTTGGCACAACAATACGATATCACTTAAGACGTCTAAAATTGGTACACTACGCCAACACCAACAAAGTAGGCAAGTATCTAGCAGACTAAAGGCAGCCCATACAAAAACTAGGATTACCTACCTCACTCACCCAAGGTAGGCAATCTCCCACCCTCAAGCCATAGCTGACCTGTTTGCTGACTTCTACGGCTCACTATATAACTTGAGTAAGGACACAATGACCCCACAACCTTCAGAGAAAGATATTCAGGAATTCCTAAAAAAACTGAACCTCCCTTCACTCTCTGAAACACAAATAGCAGAACTGAATGCCCCGTTCACATCCCGGGAAATAGAAGACATAATTAAAACACTCCTGATTGGGAATTCCCCAGGCCCAGATGGTCTTCCTAATGAATATTTCAAAATATTTAAGGAAACGCTTTCCCCTTGCTTTCAGCAAATCTTCGCCAAAGCCGCGATGACTTCTGCATTCCCATCCGAAATGCTCAAGGCATACATTCTAACATTACCCAAACCAGGGAAAGATCCCACGACACCGGTACAACTTTAGGCCAATATCACTTTTGAACTCCGACATTAAAATAAAATCTCCCACCCTCAAGCCATAGCTGACCTGTTTGCTGACTTCTACGGCTCACTATATAACTTGAGTAAGGACACAATGACCCCACAACCTTCAGAGAAAGATATTCAGGAATTCCTAAAAAAACGGAACCTCCCTTCACTCTCTGAAACACAAATAGCAGAACTGAATGCCCCGTTCACATCCCGGGAAATAGAAGACATAATTAAAACACTCCCGAATGGGAATTCCCCAGGCCCAGATGGTCTTCCTAATGAATATTTCAAAATATTTAAGGAAACCCTTTCCCCTTACTTTCAGCAAATCTTTGCCAAAGCTGCGATGACTTCTGCATTCCCATCCGAAATGCTCAAGGCATACATTCTAACATTACCCGAACCAGGGAAAGATCCAACGACACCGGTCCAACTTTAGGCCAATATCACTTTTGAACTCCGACATTAAAATATACGTAAAATTACTGGCTAAGTGCATAACTAAATTCCTACCGTCACTTGTTGGCAGCGACCAGATGGGATTCGTGAGAGGGCGGCAGACCTCAGACGCCACCAGGAGGCTTGTAAATGTTATTTACTTTGCTGAGAAAAATGGAATGACCTTCTCTGCTTTTGTCAATAGACGCAGAAAAGGCGTTCAGTAGAGTCCATTGGAGGTATATGACCCATGTGCTTACCAAATTTGGCTTCCGGGGCTCCTATTTGAACGCAATCTTGGCGTTGTACTCTTGCCCCACAGCACAGGTGTATACATCCGGCCTGCTGTCCAAAACGTTTAACATTACTAATGGGACACGACAGGGTTGTCCTCTCTCCCCTTCCATTTTTAATCTGATGATAGAACCCCTCTCAGAAACACTACGCACTCACCCCTTAATCACTGGATTCACAATCCCCTCACACCCCCATACTATTAATCTATTTGCAGATGACGTTATACTACTGTTGACAAACCCAACAACTTCTCTTCCCAATGCCCATAGAGTCCTAGAGGCCTTTAGTAAAATCTCATATTACAAAGTGAACTTCACAAAATCCCTTGTCTTAAACCTGGGAATTCCCAACCACAGTAAAAGGAAACTCGAGCACAACCTTCCCTACAAATGGACAGACCATAGTATCCAATACCTGGGAATAATGCTAACACCAAAATCCAAAGAGTTGGCCACCACAAATTACAAAACACTTCTAATTGTTGATAATCAACTAAAAGCAATGTCCAAGAAGGAGCTATCATGGATGGGTAGGCTTGCAGCCTTTAAGATGACGATTCTACCCCAGATCCTATACACTTTTCGAGTCCTCCCCATTCCAACACCCCCTCAGTATCTACAAACCCTGTCGAGTCGCCTATGGAAGTTCATTTGGGGTGGGAAATGGGCCAGGTGCCCACGTCAAAACCTAATCACTCACAAATCTGTGGGAGGGGTAGGTCTAGCAGACAAATGTGACTATTTTTGGGCAGTCAGGATGGACCAACTCAGGGAATGGTTCCAGGAGTGAAATGTTCCCTTGTGGGTAGAGCTGGAGAGAGAACTAGCCCCAACCAAAGACCTAAAATTACTCCTGATAGGGGACGCATGGAAACACTGGCCCACAAAAGATCTCTCACCTACCATACAAGTTTCCATCCAGGCATGGAGACTATTACTTAGTCATGGAAGCAATACCACCCCCAACTTGCAACCTGACCTCCAGACATTAGCAGATAGAATGCCCATGATTTCTGTAAAGCAGATTCAACAGAGTGGTATATCCACCTTGCAAGACCTTCTCTCCAGCTGTGCCCCCAAGACAGTTAAACAACTGGTTGAGGAATATAATATACCAAAAAGTTCACACTTCACAATCGCAAGAATACGAACATTCATGAGTAGTCACCCTGTACCAAACATAAAAATTCCTCAACCAGCATGGGACTACTACAGATCTCCTACAACCAAAATCAAGGGTATAACACTTTTCTACAACACGCTTCAAAGGAAACAGGTCTTTTCCGCAAAATCAACACCCATCTAAAATGGGCGAGAAATCTGCAGAGGTCCTTCTTGGAGGATCAGTTGAGGTTAGCATCTAAAAACATCTCCAAGGCCACACACAGCACCAGCCACTGGGAAATGACGTTGAAAATCTACAACAGATGACAATATAAGCCACATAGATTGGCCATAATCTATCCTGGGTCGTCTCCTGACTGCTGGTGCAAGTGCAGCCAACACGGTCATCTGCTGCATGTGTTCTGGGAATATCCCAACATAAGGAGCTTCTGGAATCAGGTTTTCCACTTAATATCCACGGTAACAGGATGTTTGACCAAACCTGACCCAGGATTAGCAGTACTGCACATCTGCATAGAAAGATTCCCTCCAGAGTACAGAGCAGTGACCACCCACATCCTTCTAGCAGCTCGCACACTGATACTCCAAGGCTGGAAAGGAGACAAGGCCGTCAATGTGTCGGAATTAAAACAATTAGTCCACAGACACCACACCTTTGAACACCTCATAGCAGTGAACTCACTGGCAGGATCGTCCTTTGACAAGAACTGGAGTATATGGACAACCTACACTGAGAGTCATGGTTCTGGTCACATATACAATAACAGTTACAATTCCAACTTGGACTCAAACCCAAAACCCCAACCCGAAGCTCTAATGCATACCTGAATATGAAAATTGTTATAAAATGCCAGCCATAAAGACGTTACTAAGCATACCACCAGGGGTATTAGACCCCCCCCCCCATAATTACTGTCTATAAGAACACTATATACTGTTTTGTTTTGCTAGATCACTTAAAAACACTTACAAATGTATGCATATTTGGGCAGTGTTGCTTTGTGCCCCTTCCACAGCTTGATCCCTATACAGGGTGGATGTAAGCACAAGGTAACATCCATTTATACACGCTTAGCGCAAAATGTGATTCTATGGTTTCTCCCAATCACTTCTCATCTACAACATGGGAACCTCTAGGCTTGCCCAATTGCATGTTAATACTGTATGACAAATATATTCCGCATATTCTTGTTATGTGTACTTAAAAACTCAATAAAAACTATTGAAATAAAAATATTTTTTTAAGAGATGTAAGTAAGCTAGTTTTACACAGTACCTTAAAAGACCCATTTTTCCCTTCTGGCTTCTTTTATACTTTTTAGGCTGAGCGTATACTAAGGTAATTTCAAATACTTTCCATATACTACCTTCTAGAGCAGGGGTGCCCAACCAGTGGCCCGGGGGCCACATGTGGCCCACGGAGCCCTCTGATGTGGCCCGCGACCTCCTGTTCTGGGATGGTGGGTTGGCAAGCCTAGATCGCAGGTTGCCTTCCCGCCATCCCAGAGCATCAGTGTTGTGAATTAAGCCGGCGGTAGAGGAAACAAGCATCTGCGGAGCAGAGCTGCATAAGCCGATGCTTCCTGTATAGTGCCAGCTCCTGTCATATGTGGAATGATACCAAATACACTCCTCCTGGGACAGCAACAGTTGGCAATACCTGAATGGAAGACCGTTATTAAAGGCAAGTTTATTACTAAAATCACAATGTATACATGAGCATATCTGTTCTGCAGTGGTTACTGGGCTGCTTTCAAACTGATCCGCAGATGCAGCGCAGTGAACCTGCAAGTTACCTGCACTGAGCCATAGACTTCTGTTATTACCTGCAGGTTTTGTGAGCTTTCAGAAAGGGGCACCACACCTGCAAGATCTAATAGAAGTCTATGTCAAAGTACAGCTAACCTGCAGAAAAGCCACAGGTGCACTGTGCTGCACCCGCTGTGTGAGTATACTACCCCTTTCATGCAATCGGTCTGACCCAATCCGACCCTATATTCACCTCTATGGAGTGACAGATGTAAACAGACTTGTGTCAATTTACACCCACCCACCTCCAATCCGATCTGCTAAAAAAAACAGTAGGGGATCTGTCCCCTTCTGTCTGGGAGGATACGATCGGAGGGCCCATAGAGTAGAGTGGGCTGTGTCCGTGTCTGCTCTGCATATTTGGAGAGGACACAGACCTGTTCTCCGCCGGCTCTGCTCATTGTGGCCCCCGACCGGTTACCAAGCCGATTAAGTGGCCCTCGCTCTTCAAAAGGTTGGACAACCCTATTCTAAAGTCTCTTATATCTGTCTGGAGTTCAGCATTAATGCTGAGCTCCAGCTAACAATAAATACATAAATCTATAAATAAATAAATAAATAGTAACACCCCAGTAATATTAAAAATAAAAAAAAATTTCTGCTGTAAGGCTGAATTCACACCTATGCATTTTTAGCGCTTTTTGCATTTTGCAGATTTGCACTACAGAACGTCTTCCATAGGAAACCATGTAAAATGGACTGTAATGCAAATCTGCAAAATACAAAAAGCACTAAAAATGCACAGGTGTGAATCCAGCCTTATGCTCATTGTCATCCTGGAGCAGGGGCGGACTGACCATTAGGGCACTCGGGCAATGCCCGAGGGCCCCTGGCCACTAGAGGGCCCCATCAGGGTTGCCAGTCTCAATAAAACCAGGGACAGTTTGTAAAAATCTGTGTTTTTTTACATCCGTCCCTGAAATCTCAGATACCGACATTCTTTTGGTGTGAAAATCCTGAGGCTATAGCTGCCCCATCTCTCCGCTGCCTCCTCAACCAATAGGAACACAGTGCACCCGCCCCCTTCTCCAGCGCGGCTTATTCAACATAGGAGCAGGAAAATAAGACAACTGCTGGAGGGCAGGAGAGGGAGGAGGGGACACATCCTGCAGTGTGGGACGGACTGCTGCCTCATATAAGGTAAGATGGCTGATCTGAATGAATTCTTGTCAGTGCTTACCGGGTGGGGAGGCTGTGTTTCCTCTAGCAGCTGAGGCTGTTAGATCAATCTTCTGTGGGGGAAAAGTGCACTGCTCCTGGGGGAAGGAGGTTGTGAACTTCTCCCCAAATCTCTGCTCCTCTCCCTACTCATTACCTGCCCACCACACTCCACTATCATCATCAGCATATCATCCTCCTCTCCTGAATTACCACCTAATGTGTCTATGAGCTGCTGGGGCACTACCAGGGCCGGATTAAGAGCATCATGCGCTTGGTGCTGAGGATTTTGGTGGACCTTTTACTGGGCACCCTTCTGAATTTCCAAGAGCCTGTGCTGGCATGTGCCCAAGCTCACAAGGGCACATCCGCACCGGCTTAACACTAGGGAAGCCTGGCATTTGGTTTGCCAGGTTTCTGTAAGGGCTGTGCATCGGCGTGAACTCTGAGCTGAAAAGAGTGCAGCCGTGCAGGCCTAACACTATGGAAGCCCCAAATATCTGTGAGAGCCCAGCATTGGCGTGCCCCAGGCTTAGGACTGCTCATGCTGTGCCCATTATCAATCCCACCACCCTGCCCAGGCAGTGCATGCGGAATGCAGGGCCCATTGGGGAGATCTCTCCCCATTGGCCCATTGCATTCCATGAGCAGTCTGTTCTTTTTGGATGGCTGGGCCTATATTAAGGTACGGGCCTGGAGCTGCAGCTCCAATAGCTCCTACGTTAATCCAGCCCTGGGCACTACAAGTCTCAGCATGCCAGGAGATGGGGCAGCAGCAGTGTGTGCAATCACGCTGATTTTTAGGTGAAAAGTGCTGGCAGCTGGTGTGTGTGTGACTGTGTATATGTATACTGTATGTATGTATGTATATGTGTATATACTGTGTGTGACTGTGTATCATATGTATACTGTGTGTGACTGAGTATTATATGTATACTGTGTGTGACTGTCTATTATATGTATACTATGTGTGACTGTGTGTGTATATTGTATGTATATTGTGTGTATATTGTATGTATACTGTGTGTATATTGTGTGTATACTGTGTGTATAGTGTATGTATATTGTGTGTGTATATTGTATGTGTATTGTATGTGTATACTGTATATTGTGTGTATACTGTGTGTATATACTGTATGTATATTGTGTGTATACTGTGTGTATATTGTATGTATACTGTGTATTATATGTGTATATTGTATTTATATTGTGTGTATACTGCCTATTATATGTGTATATTGTAGGTATAATGTGTGTATATTGTGTGTATATTGTATGTATAGTGAGTGTATATTGTGTGTATATTGTATGTATATTGAGAGTGTATTGTATGTATATTGAGTGTATATTGTGTGTGTATTGTATGTATATTGTGTGTATATTGTATGTATACTGTGTGTATATTGTGTGTATATTGTGTGTATATACTGTGTGTATATTGTATGTATACTGTATGTATATTGTGTGTATATTGTATGTATACTGTGTGTATATTGTATATATTGCACGTAGTTCAGAGCCTGCAACAAGTTTTTTATTCTAACTAAAAGCTTTTCTCCGCCACCTGCCTGCCACACCAAGCACTAAGGTGCAAAGGTGCGTGTAAGGGGACACTGATGGAAGGTGGCACTCTGGGGGGCTCTGCCATAGGTTGGCTTTCTGGTGGACATAGGGTGGCACACTGGGGGGTGGGGGCTCTGCCGTAAGGTGGGACTCTGCGGACTGTGATGTATAGGGAGAATGTTGGGACTTTTGTGTAAGGGAGGACTCTGATGTGAGCGTGGCGCTCATCCTGACTGCTGTACTCTATATGTTGTTTTCTTTGTTACTTACTCCTGGCGTGGCGGCCATCTGTGAGCCTGGGGGCCTGATAATCTTCTATTGCCCGGGGGCCCCATAAGTTGTCAGTCCGCCCCTGACCTGAAGCTCCCCTTTCTGCAACTAGCTGTCCTCAAACTTCCAGGTATAAAGTTTGGGGGGGGGGGGGGTGCAGGAGGGACTTCTATTAGAACTAAGCTCTAACTTGATCCACTGGGCTCTCTAAACTACAGGATTTTTTCCAAACAGAGTAGCTAGGAATACATTGGTAGACATGGGAGCTGAGTATACATATGTAAAACCATTATGCAATATTTCATATTTTGCTAGGAAGAAAATTTATGTCAGAGGTCAGACCAAGGGGTTCTAGATGTTGACATGAAGGAACATGTAGTTTAAGAAAATACTCCAAATGACAGTTCACTAGGGTAGAGGTAGCTGTATTTTAACCCTTCCTGCAATGCACACACTTGACAGAACAGGGAGCCCATTTTATGAACTCCCTTAGTACACTTTTAAGCATACTTTCCATCCTCAGTTGGGGAACTTGCACACTTACAGCCATTCCTGCCAAGATAATACCTATCTGTATGCCTGTAGTGGTTAGCACTTTCGCCTAGCAGCATAAAGGGTCACTGATTCGAATCCCAACCATGACACTACCTGCCTGGAGTTTGCATGTTCTCCCTGTGCCTGTGAGGGTTTCCTCTGGATACTCTGGTTTCCTCCCACACTCCAAAGACATGCTGGTAGGTTAATTGGATCCTGTCTAAATTGGCCCTAGTATGTGTATGTATGAATGTGAGTTAGGGACCTTAGATTGTAAGCTCCTTGAGGGTAGGGACTGATGTGAATGTACAATGTATATGTAAAGAGCTGCGTCAATTGACAGCGCTATATAAGTACATAATATAAATAAGCTTCCACTGCCCTAGGGATTTTAGAGAAGCAGAAAAAAAAACACTTTACTAGAATTGAAATGAAAAGAATGGCTTACAGTGCAGCTTTCTATAATTTTTCTATGACTAACTCTAATTTCCCTGCATGCATTTCTGGTGTTTGAACAAAGAAGAAAACTTGTGACGATAAGCTTCAGACTGCTTACAATGGTCAGTGCTGTGAACAGCCAGGATTTCTGTGATCTAAAAAAAATTGGCTCTCATGTACTGTATATATGATGTGCCTCAATCTATATTACTTGTATAAAAGGGTATAGCGTATGTGTATTCTGTGAGTATGCATTGTGTATGTATCTGTGTGAGATTGTAATGCACTGTGTGCGTTTAATTAATGAGTGATTTATTGAAACTTTCCTATCATAACTGCTATTTATGTCTTTTTAAGATACATCCATAGTAGCCTTGCTGGTTGTCATAAATATTAATTTCTATATATGGTCTATCTGGTCTTGCAACATATATTGAACATAAGGTTATCTGGACCCATGTGTCGAAGATGGTTTATATTACACAAATGGGAAATTACACTTGGTAGTCTTCTGTATCATTAGGAGAGTTCTTTTCACAAAGGTTCATAGGGCATATACTATATAGTACTGCTATTAATAATCATCATAATAATAAAATGTAGGAATGTGTTCTCTAACAGTCTTGCTGCATTCCAGAATGCTGTGCTTATTATCTGCCAGTCTAGTAGGCTTCAGAGTGCAGTGATAGAGGTATGGTGTAGGGAGTTCTTCTTGTCTTGCCAGTCACTAGTGAGTTTGTCATCAGGGGTTGTGTTGTTACTGTACAAAATGTACAGCATTTTTGTTCAGTAAAAGCTCATTTATACACTGCACAGGTCTGAGCTTCCTTGATTTTACTGCAGGTAACCTTGCTAGATAGACTAAAGCAAAACAGGGATTACGCCATCTATAACCAGTTGCCAACCTCCCACCGTGGATTGACAACTTGGCTCAATATCTCCGTCACCTGTTGGCGGCTGCGAGATCACGGATCGTGAGCGCGCGCCGCCGGAGGCACGCTTGCAGGTTCACTGTGTAGCAGGGGAGCCAGGGAGTGGGTAGGGAGGACTCAATGTCCGCTAGCTACCAGCGATCGCTCCCCCACAGTGACAGAACAGGGATCCATGTGTGTAAACAGACAGATCTCCGTTCTGACAGGGGAGAGGAGTGTGATCGTATGCTTCCTGTATATGGGGTCAGCGATCACTCTCCTCCCCCAGTCAGCCCAGCCACCACACAGTTCGTAACATATCCCAGGGAACACAGTTAACCCTTTGATTGCCCCCTAGTGTTAACCCCTTCCCTGCCAGTGACATTTACACAGTAATCAGTGCATTTTCATAGCACTGATCGCAATATAAATGCCAATGGTCCCAAAAAAGTGTCAAAAGTGTATGACATGTCTGCTGCAATGCCGCAGTCCTGCTAAAAATCGCAGCTCACCACCATTAATAGTGAAGGATAAAAAAGATAAAAACCCCATAAATGAATTCTCATTGTATGTAAACAAGCAATTTTTGCGCAAACCAATCAATATACGCCAGTTGCGATTTTTTTGCCAAAGATATGAGGAAGAATATATATCGGCCTAAACTGATGAGTAGTTTTTTTTTTTTGGACATATATTTTAGCAAAAAGCAAGAATTATTGTTTTTTTTTTTAAATTGCCACTCTTTTTTTGTTTATAGCGGTGATCAGAAGTGACGCAGAGGTGATCAAATACCACCAAAAGAAAGCTCTATTGGGGAAAAAAAGGACGGCAATTTTGTTCGTGCAAAGTGTCGCAGGATCGCGTAATTGTTAGTTAAAGCAATGCAGTGCCGAATCGCAAAAAGTGCTCTGGTCATAAAGGGGGAAATCCTTCCGGGGCTGAAGTGGTTAACAAAACAACTGTAAGTCTAGTCATACTCTGAGCCAATAAGTAAGGAAAGCCACATACTGATTTTTTTTTTTCAGCCTGCTGGACTATTGTATTCTGGCAGCTGGCAGTGCATCTGATTGAATGCAGCTGCTGTTTGGCCAACAGTTTTCCACCCGGCTCCTTTGCTTTTTCAATCTAAGGGTGTTGGGCGGGAGGGGGCCAACAGGGCCGTACAAGAAGCAAATTTCAACTGGTGTATAGTAAGCTTAAAGTGGTTGTAAACCCCGTTTGTTATTTTCACTTACAGGTAAGCCTATAATAAGAGTTACCTGTAGATGAAATGAACATCTCCTAAAGCTGCACCGTTTAAGAGGTATTCACCCTACATGCAGCTGCTGACATTAGTGGCACATGCACTCTGAAGGTCCGGCATACAGTGCCAGACCTTCTTTCCGGAACCGAGGGCTCCTTCATGCATGCAAAGGAGGGATGTCATTGCGGCTCTGGCCACTCACAGCGCCAGAGCCCACGATCCCGGAAGAAAGGACAGGAGAAGATGTCAGCCCTCTCAGCGGTAACTGGGTGCCGCAAGAGGGCTTTGTTCTAAGGCGAGTATTTCATAATGTGCTAGTACGCGATGCATACTAGCACATTATGCCATTGTCTTGCAGGATTTTTGGGGGGGTTTTTTCAGCGGTTTACAACCGCTTGAAGAAGTGAAATGTCTCTGTCTGTAGTTGAGGTAATCCTAGCATACACTTATAATAGGAATATGAACTTTTTTTTATTACTGTTGGAGCATGGGAGGTCTTGAAATAGTTTAACAGGAACAGGCTCTCTAAGGCCAGCCATGCAAAGTTCAAATCTCGACTGGTTCAGCAGGAACCGGACAAGATTTGAACTGTTAATGGGCAGGCTGAATGTACCCCCCTGCTGGGAGAAGACAATGGCTGGCAGGGGGGGTTCCCACATCAACACTGCCTGTGTTGAAGGGAGAATCAAATGAAGTAAATTTGCTCTGTGTATGGCCAGCCTTAGGTTGAGAACCACTGGCCTAGAAGGTTTGACCTTCTTACAGGCTGTGTACCTAAAGGCTGTGTACCTAAAGGAGCATGCAGTGTACCAGTAATTGTTCTGAAGCTGCAGACAGAGAGCTAGAGCTGAGCACAACAAGAACATCATATTTTTGGGAAAGTATTGTAGTGGTAGCTTTGTGCTCCTGGAGTTGAACCCAACCCTGTGACTATGAACCCTGAAAAGCTGTGGGCATTCTTGGGCATTTTACATTCTTTTATCTACCTCAAGTTCTGCATTAAAATTGTTATAAAGCACCCAAGGCATGAATCTCATACAAGTTACAAACATCCGACTTACAAACGACTCCTACTTGCAAACGGAGGGAGACATCAGGAAATGAGAGGAAATCTACCCCTAGGAAGGGAAATTCACTCCTGGAAGAGTTATTATGGCAAAAATGTGTCTCCACTGAAGCTTTATCACCAATCCTGGTTTCCTCAACAACCCAAAATTTTGAAAATTCAATTTTCATAGGGACAGTGAGGTGAATTTTTCCAAACAGGAGCACAGACAGCAAAACAAACCTTACAGGGGTGTTACCCCTTCCGTATGCCTTACAAAAAAAAACTTAAAAAGTACTGTTTTGGCTGGAGCTGCACTTAAAAAAAATGTACCTGTTCAGACTTACAAACAAATTGAACTTAAGAACAAACCTACAGACCCTATCTTGTTTGTAACCCGGGGACAGCCTGTAATTGCAGGATTCAAGTACGCATAATTGCTTGGGGACAAGGTGTTCTTGAATAAGGATCCCACTTGCAAGCTCAATGTACTTCTAAGTAGAGGCACTGTATAGAAAGTTGCCACATGTTCAGTGACTTAGATCAGTGTTTCTCAACCCTTTCTCAACCCTGTCCTCAAGTACCCCCAACAGGCCATGTTTGCAGGTTTTCCTTCATCTTGCATGGATGCTTTAACCGCTTAACAACCGCCCTATAGACAATTGACGTCTACAGGGCGGTTGCTTAATTCTGGGAGGACGTCTATTGACGTCCTCCCAGAATCGCGGTTCCCGCGCGCCCCCTGGGGCGCGCACACGGGAACATCCGTGACCGTCGGGTCCGGGGGACCCGACTGATCACGGATCGTGATGAATGGCCGCTGTGCGCGGCCTTTCATCACGTGATCGCGCCGTCAAATGACGGCGCGATCACATGTAAACAAGCCGGCGCTTCCGCCGGCTTCTCTCTCCTCTCCGCACCGATCGGTGCAGTGTGAGAGGAGAGAGGGGGGAGAGAGGACACGCTGCAGCGCTGTGGGCGATGTGCAATGCCCACAGCGCTGCCAGGTCACAAAAATACTCCCCCCCACCATCTATATAGCACCCACCTACCACCCC
>BLSH010283355.1:111451-126512 GCA_018402905.1 Glandirana rugosa
CCCCACTTCTATACACACATTTTGCATAACAGTGATATGGGTACTCCCGGCTTATTTATACTTTTTTGACACAGTTTGAAGATGATTTTAGAACAGTTCTATGGCCTCTAATGTTAATTAATACTTTTCAGACCCATTTTGAAGATGATCTCCATTTTTGCATTTTTTATGTTTTTATTTTTTAAAAAATATTTAAAGTTATTTCCCTGTCCCCATTTCTTTGTAGGTCACTTGTCCCACCCTTACCCACATTTCCTTCCTTTTGCAGACCTCTAGGACCTTCCAGGACTATTTTACAACATTTTTTGTACCTAAAAGTCCGGGTCTCCATTGATTTCAATGGGGTTCGGGGTCCGGGACAAAGTTCGGGTTCTGTCCGGACCCGAACCCGGACTTTGTCCCGAAGTTCGGCCGAACCAGCAGAACCCGGACTTCTAGAAGTTCGCTCAACTCTACTCACAATAGCAGCCTCTTTCCTCAAACTCTCTTTTCTTCACCCCTCTTTCCCACCCCATATCATCCTCACTTCTCTCCCTATTACTGCACTCATCACCTCTTTCTAACTCTCAGCCCACATGCTAACAAAACCCCCAGGATGCTCAAGCATATCCCCTCATATAAATCATATTCACATATTACCTCCCTTACTCTTCTGCTTCTCCTAGCCTCTGGAGATATTTCTCCAAACCCTGGGCCTCCCTCATTTAACTATACCCAACACACCCATCACCACCAAACCACACCCTCTGGTAGTAGTCGCGATCTGCGCAATTTAATCTCCATTCCCCTTCTTCCCAAAACCAGCCTCCCCTTCTCCTGTGCCCTCTGGAATGTCCGCTCTGTCTGCAACAAGCTCACCACTGTTCATGACCTATTTGCCACTAATTCCTTTAATTTACTTGTGGTCACCGAAACCTGGCTCCACAAATGCAATTCTCCTTCTCCTGCTTCCCTCTCCCACGGTGGCCTTCTCTGGACTCACTCAACTAGGCCTAATGGACGCAAGGGAGGTGGAGTGGGATTCCTCCTATCCCCACAGAGCACCTTCCAGGTTCTTCACTCTCCTCCCTCTCTTTCCCTCTCATCATTTGAAGCCCACTGTATACGTGTATTCTTTCCAACCTCCCTGAGAATTGCTGTGATCTACCAGCCTCCTGGACCACTGTCAGCTTTCCTTGATGAATTTTCTGCCTGGCTACCCTACTTTCTCTCTTTTGAAATTTCCACAATCCTGCTTGGTGACTTCAACATCCCAGTTAACACTAACACTACTGCTACTTCTAAACTTCTTAGTCTAACCTCCTCATTTGACCTGAAGCAATGGGTACAGGCTTCTACTCACACTGATGGAAACACCCTCGACCTTGCATTCTCCTACCTACATGTTCCATTCAACTTCTCCAACAATCCCTTTCCTCTCTCCGACCACCACCTTATTAGTTTCTCTCTCTCCCTGTCTTGCACCACCTTTACCTCCAGTTGCCTAACCATCGCCCGTAAAAACCTTCGCCAACTCAACACTTCTCACCCCTATCCTGCCCCAACCAAGCCACCGCCGTCTATAATAAATCCCTGTTCTCTACCCTGGACGAGCTCACTCCCCTCACCACACACAAAATCAGGCTTCGAACCCTATAACCCTGGCAAACAGACGACACCAGAAATTTTAAAAAGCATAGCCGCGCTCTTGAGCGTCTGTGGCACAAGACTAAGTCTCTCAAAGACTTCAACCAATACAAATCTGCCCTCCAAAAATACAATTCTCGCCTCCACACTGCCAAGCAGACATATTTTACCACTCTTATTAACACCTTCTCATCCAGTCCCCATCAATTCTTCTCTACCTTCAACTCCCTACTTCGTCCTCCACTGCTTCCGCCCACTGTAAGGGCAATTACAATACCTTGTATGCATTATATTTTGCCTGCGCTAATAAGCGCACTTTTCAGCTCTTTTGCATAATGCACTTGAGTGCACTCGTGTTAAAGCAAGTAAGACAGACACAAATAGCTGTTCTCACATGGCAAGGTCGCAGGGCCGTCCTGCCTATCAATGCTTGTTCCTTTAATTTATAGGGTTGAATCAGGGATAACAATAGGACTTGATGGCTTCACAATCAGCCAATCAGCCTCCAAGGTACAGTCACATGACTTGAGCTCAATACAAAACACCAACCAATGACACACTCATTGACTATTCAAACGATACAATAGAAGAGGCATGCATGCATGGGGATTGGCAAGCCTGTATGAGCAACAGCTGTCTCCAGATAACAATGGAAGCCATGTGGAAACATGGCCCCATTGAAACCAATGCGCTGAAACCAATCTCACAGAGGCCCTCCAAGCAAAATGTCATGCATGCAAACCTCGAACTGCCATTACAACGAATCACTATTAAATACAGCTCTATGAACTATACTCCATGGCGATTATACAACTGTTCCATTAAAGGGTAAATTATGCAGAAAGGAATGTAGCTGTAGATTTCTGTCACATTGATCAGATGCCACAGAAAGCTTACAGATCATTATCCTTACAGAAAAGGAAATACTGATTCTATAACGCAAGTAAATCGCCACCAAGCAGAATCTGTACATAATACAGGGGCCCCCCAATTGACGGTAATACACCCGTGCCACAGAACGTGCATTGCACCTCAAAGATCTTGACCAGCATTTGCTCCAGCGTTAACCGCTCAGGGTGCCTGCTGGCCGGGATGATCGGGTGGGTAGCATGTGGTTATCAAAAAATGGAAGGTTTCCATTGTAAATGGCCTTTCCTCAATATCGGTTAAAGCCATATTCGCTGTACACAGTGAATATAGGTGAACCGACACTGGGAGACACTGTGACAATACATAATAAACACATCCTAAATTTCTACAACACCACTAACTCACTCACTGCCCAGGAGATTGATAATCACTTCAAAAACAAGATTGACACAATTTGTGATTAAATCTCCACTCTACAGGCATCTTACCCAGTTAACACCCCATGTCACCAAGCACAATGAACACTATCCTTATTCAAACCTGCTACTATAGACAAGGTTGCTAAACTCCTTTCTAATGTCCACCTAACCACCTGTCCCCTGGACCCTATTCCCTCTCAAATACTACAGTCACCCTCTGACTCTATCCTGCACTCTCTAACTCACATCTTCAACCTCTCTCTCTCTTCTGGAATCTTCCCCAATGCTCTAAAACATGCATTGGTCACCCCAATACTCAACAAGCCCTTCCTGGACCCTACCGATCTTAACAATCTACGCCCTATCTCCTTGCTTCCCTTTTCCTCCAAACTCCTCGAACGCCTGGTCTACAACCAACTAAGTGACCACCTTGTTAAGAATAACCTTCTTGACCACCTTCAATCTGGATTTCTCCCTCAACACTCCACAGAAACTGCCCTTCTACAACTCACAAATGACCTACCAACTGCAAAAGCCAATGGACACTACTCGGTACTCCTACTTCTGGACCTTCGGCTGCCTTTGATACAGTTGACCACCCCTCCTCAAAAAAAAACTGTACTCCCTCGGTCTCCATGACTGTGCTCTTCGGTGACTCTCGTCCTAC
This sequence comes from Glandirana rugosa, assembly GCA_018402905.1. Classification (NCBI taxonomy): domain Eukaryota; kingdom Metazoa; phylum Chordata; class Amphibia; order Anura; family Ranidae; genus Glandirana; species Glandirana rugosa. The sequence goes on from BLSH010283355.1 coordinate 115,034, forward strand.
CTATCCCAATACACCTTCAGTGTAACGTACAATTCTACTTCCTTCTCTCCTCTTCCTTTCTCTTTCGGGGTCCACCAAGGTGCTGTTCTTGGGCCTCTCTTATTTTCAATATACACCTCTTCCCTGGGCCGGCTGATAGCCTTTCACGGCTTTATATATCATTTCTACTCTGATGACACCCAAATCTACCTCTCCATCCCTCAACCCACTCCATAAGTCTCCTCACGCATCACTAACTTACTAACAGGCATATCTGCCTGGATGTCGCACCACTTCCTCAAACTCAACTTATCCAAAACCAAATTCATAATATTTCCTCCCCCACATGCCTTTTCCATGACTTCACTGTCAAGAGCAATGGCACAACCATCCACCCATCCCCACATGTCAGGGTGCTTGGTGTTATCCTGGATTTTGAACTCTCCTTTTGGCCCCACATCCAATCACTTTCTAAGGCTTGCTGACATCTCAAAAATACGTCCTTTCCTAACAAATGAAACCACAAAGCTCCTGATTCACTCCCTGGTCCCCTCTCTCCTTGACTACTGCAACTCCCTCCTCATTGGCCTACCTTTAAACAGACTATCCCCCCTTCAGTCCATCATGAATGCCATTGCCAGACTCATTCACCTTACAAACCGTTCAGCGTCTGCCACCCCTCTCTGCATATTCCTCCATTGGCTGCCACTCGCCCAACAAATTAAATTCAAAATACTAACAATAAGCTACAAAGCCAACCACAACTCTGCTCCCAGCTACATCACTAGCCTAGTCTCAAAATACCAACCTAATCGTCCTCTTCGTTCCTCCCAAGACCTCCTGCTCTCCAGCTCCCTCATCACCTCCTCTCATATTTGCCTCCAAGACTTCTTGCGAGCCTCTCCCATCCTCTGGAATTCCCTACCCCAATCTGTCAGACTGTCCCCAAATCTATCCACTTTCAGGCGAACCCTGGAAACTTTTCTCTTCAGGGAAGCCTATCCTGCTGCCACCTAACAACTGCACTTTTATTTTCTTTATCAGCTCACCCCCCACAGTTATTGCCCTTTCGTATCACTTGGCCCTCCCTTCTAGATTGTAAGCTCTAACGAGCAGGGCCCTCTGATTCCTCCTGTATTGAATTGTATTGTAATTATACTGTCTGCCCTAATATTGTAAAGCACTGCGCAAACTGTCGGCGCTATATAAATCCTGTATAATAATAATAATAATTTGTTTACAGTACAGCTGTACAAGGGAATTACAGAATGCTGATATCAAGAAAGATTCAGGCGTTTTTTCTATCTGTATGTAAAAATTAATTAATCAAAATTTAACGAATTCTTAAAAGCCAACAACAGTCCAAACATTTACCTTATTTTGGACAGTGCAGGGAATGGTTAGAGCATCGTCTTGTTTTTTTTATTGCTGTCAGTGTCACCTACCGTATTGAGTTGATCTCTGCTCGTCAATTTGGGGACAAGATTTGGTAAATCTTTCTCTAAAAAAAAAACCACACATTTTAGAACAGTGAGGAAGGGTTAGTGACTTTCTGTTCCAGTAGCTATCACTCCACCCTATCTCTTTCCATGATCTCATAGGCACAGAAAGTGTCAGAAGGCTATAAGAGAGCCACATGGCATTTTTACTTTTACTACATGGGTCTGATGGTGGTTCAGTGATTTAATGTTCTGCTTCTAGCCATATTTGGTCAGATATTCATTTTATTCTTTTTTTGCAACAGTTGTACAGCATTCTAAAAAGTTGCATTTATTAGCTGTACTAGTTCTACGATGTCATGTCATATAACCTGTACATTATAAGGAGTACCACTGGCTAATAACGCTATGACAGCTCACATGTTAAAATCTACCTAGATTGTATTATTAGCCTCTTCTTAGTAATTGATTGTCAATGACCTTTGTCCCAACAGATTTTTCTTTGTACTTTCCTGTACTTGCTCTGCGCAGCTTATGAAATACTGTATGGCAGATCATGTTTCTAAAAACTTAAGGCTAGTAACAGGAGCATGTTACAGTTATGTCAAATCAGTCAATGTGATTGAGTTGCTTATATATAGCTTTACAAATGTCTTTTCTGTTGTCTTTCTTAAGGTGCATAAGCATCTTTATTTCCAGAATGAGGTGCAGCTGTTATGTATAATGTCAGCAAAAAGGTTTTAATCGATTTACTATCATATTTAATTGGATTCAGTACTGAACACTTAGAGGATGATTTACTAAAACTGGAGAGTGCAAAATCTGGTGCAGCTGTGCATGGCAGCCAATCAGCTTCTAAATTCAGCTTGTTGAATTAAGCATTGACAAAAAAAAAAAACATGGAAGCACCAGATTTTGCGCTCTCCAGTTTTAGTAAATCAACCCCTTGATCTTTTATTTTGTTTAGGTATACATGTAATGAAGATGAGCTTGATCTTAATAATCTTATCAATGTGCGTCATATTTAAAAAATAAGGAAATGAATGTACAGTACATGGGGGCAGTCACATTGTTCATTACATATGCAGCCTCTGCTTGCTCCTTTGCAGTGTTACACAATGATGGAGCTTTACTGTCCTTTTCTTTAATGCCAGTCTATGGGTCTGCCAAGTCACTAAAAACATCACACACTACTGTAAGTTGTGATATCTTATCCCAGAAGTTAGTAAGAGGAGAGGCTGGGTGATTGTAGTAAATTGCAAAGTTCCCTCTAGTGGAAACCTTTAAAATCTTTATTTTATATGATAGCAAAAATATGGGAGAGCAAGTATGTCAACATGTAAAAGTCCCATCATAAATTAATTTACGGTAAACACTGCAATAATAGCATAAATTAGGAACTTAACTTTCCCTTGTTGAAGACAGATGCACATTACACAATGTATTAAATCCCATTAGGGGAGTATGAAATGTGCAGGAGGTTTGTCACACATGCAGTCGCACACATTGAGAACATCCTGTTTATTTGAATCGTTCTCCCATGATTGGCTGTGGTGTATCAGCACATTGCGGACAGCTGGAAATTACTCTGGTGGAACATGCCTTTCCTATGACAAAGATCTAGGAAGGAACGGTAACTTGTACAAGTCAAGTTTATCCACGCTGAATGCTACATTCTACAGAAATGAATACTGTATTAGTTAGTATCATTTTTTTGGAACTTTACTAAAGGGCCCCTTTGACCTTCACAGACCATATGAGCTAATAAATCCTCAGACCCCAGTTCCGGAATGTTTTGGGTAAGGTCAGGATGGTAAATTTCCCTCTTCTACACTATCAGATGTTATGGTAATTCCTTTTAACTAATGAGTAAGAGAAAAGGAATTTCTTCAAACCTCATCTAGGCCCAGAGGAATCTGTTGAAAATGTATGACAGCTGTGAGCTCTTTTTCTTTTTTTTTTTGTGAATGTATGAGAGCTGGCAGTAGAAAATGAGGATAGTTTACCGTATATCTAGTGTGTGCATAATATTTGTTTCACAAAATCCTGTTTCACACAAGCTTGTTTATTCAACAGAACAATGCAAAGAACCAAATACTTAGTTTAAACGGGGGCACAGCAATCTTGCACAGATCTGACCATAGTAAACTGGATTCTTATTGGCTGCTATAGGTTACTGAACTTAATGCTTATTGTTTTGCATCTTGCACTATTGATGGAGCAGGTCCAAATGTATGTGATTTAAATATAGGTGACTCAACAAACCCAGATATTTCCTGTCTAGAAGGCTTAGGGTGCACCTATAATTAAAGCGGTTGTCTACCCATCAATTTGATAGTGTCAAAAAAGAGTTAACGCGGTAGTAAACCCATGCATTTAACAGGTTAAAAACCAGTCACATTTCCGGAAATGTAACACTCCCATTGGTTGTGCTCTAAACCATACTGTAAAACCATCCAATGGCTGGTGTCATAGCTGATCACATGTGCAGCATCATGGCAGTTGTAGATTAAACAGAGGCCAAGATGGCAGCTTCCTTGGCTGAAAATGATAGGAGGGTTTACTACCACTTTAATATTCCCGACATGCCAGAAATGCAAGTTGTCTCCTTGATTGTGCTCTCAACCAAACTAGCAAACCATCCAATGGGTGGTGTCATAATGAATCACATGTGCAGCATCATGGCAGTTGCAGATTAAACAGAGGCTAAAATGTCAGCTTCCTTAGCTGAAAACGATAGGAGAGTATACAACCACTTTAAAATTCACAGGAATCAATAGGACAATAGAGCCCCCATTTCTTATTATTAATAATAAAAAAAAAATACTGCTCCTGTCTGTGTTCCTAAAGTCTAGGTTAAAGATCTCCAGCCACTAGGAGAATTATGGTCATTCCATACCCCCCTAAGGAGCCATTGAGTTTAATGGGCCCCACTAGCCTTGCTTTTGGTGATCTGGCCAACAGCTGCTCTGCTCCAAAGCACTCATCAACCCACCAGTGGTGATGAAATGACTGACATCCATGCTGTCAAACTTTGCTTACTAATTTTATTGGCTTAGTATCGAGGGGAGAAAGATAGGCTTTACAGGATACCCAAACAGTGACAAAAATCCCCCAACATAAATAATAATAAATTCAGCCCCTTCTTGCCAAGGATGTGCCTTTAATAGGTATTGCCACTATTGCAGCAAAATACTGATAATACCTACTTTTAATCTGTTTCATATTCCCATTCACATAGCATAATTAAAAAAAAAAAAAATTCAACCTAATTTTTTAGATTCTGTTTTCTGGAACCCCCACCATGGAAAAAAATCTACTAAGTTCTCTTTGTTATGAGAAGTCAGGAAAGCTTTTTGCCATAATTAACACTGTCAGTATTGTGTAGGCAGATATAATCTCATCAGTGGTTCAAGATTTGGGCATTGTCTGTCTTAACAAAGAGTTAAAGGTTCAGGAGCTAGGCTTCTCCACTGTATGTGGATGAAAAGTAGATACAGTCCCAGCACAGGTATAGGGAAAGATTATACTGAGCTAGCAGAGAAATACTTGCAGTCAACCATGGCACCTTCTCCTCAAAACATTAAGGCCTCATGCACACAGGAAGTTTTTTGACTGTTTTTCATCAGCTGTTTTCAGCTGCAGATGTTTTTTTCTACAGTCAATAAACTCCCCATCATGTTATCCTATGTCTTCATGCACACATAGGCTGTTATCAACTGTTTTTAGCAGTGACGTTTTTGAGCTGTAAAAAACACCCAGAGGGTTCTTTTGGACATTTTTCAGCTGTTAAAACGTTCAAACGCTCAAAAACGCCCAAAAACGCTCAAAGACATCAATCCTCAATGTTTTTGGACATTTTAGATCAATTGAGAAAAAAAACCGCTGGCCCTTTAAAAATGCTAAAAAACGTGAAAAAACAGCGGTAATATAACGCTGGTAGAAGCTAAAAACATCCCTGATAAGCTACTGAGGTTTTTTTTAACCGCTTGCCGACCGCCGATCGGCATCTGACGGCGACAAGCTGGCTCTCCTGCGCGAATCGCCGTCATATGACGGCGGCTGCGAGATCGAGCCCGCGCGCTCACTGTGTCCGGGGAGGGCCAGGGAGCAGGTGCGGCAGAGTCGATCTCCGCCGGCCTCCCGCGATGTCCCCCCCCGGAGTGAAAGAACGGAGGTCCGTGTAAGTAAACACGGACCTCCGTTCTGTGAGAGGGGGAAGGGCTGTGATCACAGCCTTCCTCTACATGGAAGGTGTGATCACTTCCCTTCCCCAGCTAGGGCAGTCCCCCCACAGTTAGAACACGCCCAGGGAACACAGTTAACTCTTAGAGCACCCCCTGCAGGTTAACCCCTTCACTGCCAATGGCATTTACACAGTAATCAGTGCATTTTTATAGCACCGATCGCTGTATAAATGCCAATGGTCCCAAAAAACTATTTGTGGGAAAAAAAGGACGCAAATTTCGTTTGGGTACAACGTCGCATGACCGCGCAATTGTCAGTTAAAGCGTCACAGTGCCGAATCGCAAAAAGGGCTCTGGTCAGGAAGGGTCAGGAAGGGGGCAAATCCTTCCGGGGCTGAAGTAGTTAAAGTCCTGTGTGCATGAAGCCTAAGGCCTCATGCACACAGGACGTTTTTTGACTGTTTTACAGCTGCTGTTTTTAGCTGCAGACGTTTTTTTTCTACAGTCAATAAACCCTCCATCATGTTATCCTATGTGTTCATGCACACATAGGCTGTTATCAACTGTTAGCAGTGACATTTTTGAGCTGTAAAAAAAACAGACAAGAGGGTTCTGAAAAGACGTTTTTCAGCTGTAAAAACGTTCAAACGCTCAAAAACGCCCAAAAACACTCAAAAACGTAGATCCCCAAAGTTTTAGATCAATTGGAAAAAAAACAGAACAAAAAAAACGCTGGCCCTTTAAAAACGCAAAAAAAACCCGCAAAAATGGCGGTAATTTAACGCTGGTAAAAGCTGAAAAAATCACTGATAAGCTACCAACGTTTTTAGGACTTTTTTAACGTCCCATGTGCATGAAGCCTTAGGCTTCATGTACACGGGACATTTTAAAACCTCTCCTGAAACGATTTAACTTGACAGATAGTGATCAACATTTAAAAAGGTCAGTTTTGCCGCGTTTAGCCGCACTTGCGTTTAGAAGCGTTTTTTTTTCAAATAGTCAAAAATGTATCTCCTTTAAAAACACCTGTTAACGAAACTTGGCTAAATGCGAGTTACTGCGTTTACAATTGTTTACAAGCTGTTACAGGCATTTGGCATTTCAAATGCCTCTGAACATCCGTCCTTAGTGTATTTTTTTGCTTTCCAAAAAATGCTTCTAAACTCAACTGCCTAGAAACAACTATTAATGACCCTGGGTACATGTACTGAAAAGATAACATAGAGGAGAATTCAGGGGCAGCTGAATAAAACGCCCAACTGCTCCTAAATGTCCGTTTACAAGCAGCAGTGTACATAAAGCCTAAAAAGGTAAGAACTATTTTAAAAAATGTATGCTGTGTTAATACGAATCAATAACAAACAAATTGTGGAGTTTTCTCAATTTGGGTGGAAGGGTGCGTGACCCCAAACACAGATGGTCTCCATTTGGGGCCTCACACCAGTTCCTGCACACCCCTCAAACCCTGATGTGCGGGTGAGTCTGTACAGCCACTGATTCGTCATTGATTGATTCTCGTTCAACTAACTTAGGCTGCCTGCACTCCATGGCAGAGATGTAATTCGGTGCATGGGAAGCGAGTGGATCGGATGTCATCTCTGGGACCCCGCTGCTAAACGTTTCTTTAGTGGCTTGGACCCAGAAATGCATGTTAGATCTCACTGCTTTCTTCTCACCGAATGACATCTCTGGGTCCTCATTGCTGAAGTAAACAAATGGATTTGCCCATATTTGGCCAATGATATCACCTTTAGTGTCAGGGACTCGGAGAAGGAAGTGAAGGAAGGACGGCAGAGGCGGCTCTCTAATTAGGCAAATTAGGCAGTCGCCTAAGGCCTCGCACTCACAGGGGCCTCGCAACCGCCTAATTTCACACTGACACCACCACCGAGATAGTGAGTACTGACACCAGCACTTTAAAGCTCTTAATATATGCAATTTATAAAGTTATTTTTTTTATTGCTTGAATTATTCCCATTATGGGAGTGAGTAGGGCCTCATGTCTAGGTTTTGCCTAAGGCCTCACAAAGCCTAGAGCTGCCTCTGAAGGACGGTGCAAAGGAAGTGATGGGATCAAACATGTGTCAAAAGGTGTCTGTTGTTTTTCTTTTGCGTTGGTCGCCAACCATTTTTCACTGTTACTAACATGGACCTGCATTGCTGGAAGATGTGATTGATGATGGATTTATCAAACATTTGGGTGTTTTTATTTCTAAGGTCCTTTTTTGTGAATAAGTAGGGGTCCTGCAGAGTGCGGTGGGCACGAGAGCGATTATAGACGGCGATTTGCGGGACAGCGCCACAGTGCTGCAGTAAATGCACGCGAGCCGGTCGGGAACCGATTAAGGACAGGTATGCCTGGCTAGAGGCAACCTAGGGTCTAATGTGTTCCTGTACCAATTCCAGTAAGCTAAACAACAATGGTTTGTTTGCACCCTACTCTGAAAGCTAGTTATAAATTGGGGAGATTGTTGTTTTTATTTAACTTGCTGGAATTGGTGCAGGAACACATTGAACAACTTTAGCTATTGTTGTGCTTTGCTGGGCTTCTAGTGTATCACTGTACCTTAAGGGAGGAATGGGCTGCCTCCATGCATACTGTACCTGCACTTATCTAAGCCATTACTATATATGCTCCAACATGGAGGCTCTGATAGTAGAGTTAGGACCACACTTTACAAAGTGGCCTTGATGAGGCGGTGCAGCTTTCGCACATTTTTGCATATGTTGTGCAAATAAAATTTCTGTTTTTAATGCAAATTGTTAGCAAATTATTATTTTTTATTTTTATGTATTTATTTCTTTATTTTTGCTGATTGGTTGGTAAGTGTCCGGGGAAAAAAAAGTATCTTGTTTGTTCGATGTACTCGAACATAGCCCCAAGCCACAAGTCTAGCCTTTTAGCTAGAGTAACAGTGACTGTAGATAAAGAGATCCATGGTCAGGATGACAGATTGCAGCATACCTCTTTACAAGAAGTGGAGTCCCATGTTTAAACCTATTTTCTTCTCCTACTCTTCTCTGGATAGTTGGCAGCTATAAAAGGGATTGAGAGTGACTTTATTTTTTTATGTTAAGCTGCTATATCAATTTAAGACCCTTTTTATACACATTCTTCAAACCTGTTGTTATTGCCTTACTGATTGCCAGTTCAGTTCTTTATAAATACATTTTTTTCCATTATAATTAGCCACCTGTTCATGCTATACTGACTGCCAGTTCAGTTCTTTATAAGTAGGATTTTCTATTATAATTAGTTGCCGGGATGCCAACTCTATTACAGTGGCATTTCTTACTTATGTAACTCTAAATTTCATGTTTAATGTCAAAGACACTGCTTTATTTTTATTGTGATTAAAACTAGTTGATGGTAATAAGTCTTATGCTTTTCCAGGAATATTTATAAAATATTTAAACACCTAATAATTAACTTTCTGAATAGATTGTTAATGTTGTGACTAGTCTAGAGCAGAAGCACACTACCACTGGCCTCACCCAAGAGATGAGCACATTCAGAATGATATATTGTTTTTCCCAGTTGATTTTTTATATTGCAATTAAAATGTTAATTCATCACCACCATGAAACACCTACAGATAAGTCCAACAAAAACATTTTTAAATCTAAGCAATTGAAGGGAAGCTCATATTTGGCAGGAGATAAACTGTGCTAAGAGATTTGTGTAGCATATCTATAAAATGGCTGGCTGCAAAAAAAACCCACAAGTGCCTCTGGGTAAAGGTAATGCCAGTCAGGATTAAATCGAAACCATGTTTTCAATTATTCAATTTGGTATACAATACTAACATGGGTAATAAAAAGCTTGCTGCTAATACAGTATTGCATACTTTGCAAGGTACCATAGAAAAAATACACACATACACGAAGGTCAGCCTTTCATACGTAAAAATTATAATACTTGAAGCAAAAAGGAAACTCCTACAGGTATAAAGTGTAGACCAGCCTTTCTCAACCTTTTCAACATGGAGGAACCCTTGAAATAGTTCTCCGGTCTCCGGATAAATCTACAACTCATGATACATTGGTGTGCTCGTCAGTGGGAAGAATGGTCCTTACACTTGTGGTCATTGGGAAGAATTACCCCCTTACAGATAGCTAAAAATAGCAATAGTGTCAGTGGAAACTTATCTGAGAGGCAGAAATTGCTCATTGCTCAAAGAACCCCTAGCAACCTACGGAGGAACCCTAGGGTTGCACGGAACCCTGGTTGAGAATCACTGGTGTAGACCCTTGGAGTTGCCTATGCATGCCTGCAGTAGCCTTCAAAACCCTGCCATTAGGCCCCGCCCCCATATATTCCCGATGGGCTGCCTGACTGGCCAATAGGAATGTGCAGGAAGGGTGAGAAAGGTTTGATGCAGGAAGTGCCAAAAGCTTCCTTACCATAAAGGATACAAATTGGGCAATGGGCCATGGGCTACAGCAGTAGGGTTTTAGTGGCAGCTGCAGGTAGGTGAGGGACATGTAAAAACCATGTCCACACAGACAAAATCACCCGCATGTGCCAGCAAACATTTTTTACTTTTTACACTAGTGCCAAGAAGGAAGCATTTTTTGTTTTAAGAACATTTGTTGGCGTTTCTAATCATTAGTTGGGTCAAACGGATGTTCATTTATGATCACAATGATGAGAAAATTAGAGTTTGCAGGATGGAAAATTTTTCTCAAACGAATGTATTTCTAATCACACATGCAGTTTTTGTTGTAGAAATTACGTTCATTCCAAAATCAGATGTTAAAAGCAAACAGACATTAGTCAAGTCATCAAATGTATAGGCAGTCCCCGAGTTACAAACATCCGCCTTACATACGACTCATATTTACAAATGGAGGGAGGCAACAGGAAGTGAGAAGAAGTCTAATCCTAGGAAGGGAAATTCACTCCTGTTAGAGTTATCATGGGAAAAAAGTGTCTCCACTGAAGCCTCATCACCAATCCTTGTTTCCACAACAACCCAAAATTTTCAAAATCAGATAGTCACAGGGACAAAAAAAATAGGTGAAATATTAGGTGAAAAACAGGGGCACAGGCAGTAAAAAAAATCATATAGGGGTGTTAACCAGTGTTAGTTTCCTCTTCTAAAATTGACTAAAACATTTTCTTCGACTAGCTTAACCCCATTTTAGTCTACTAAAATATGACTAAAACTAAAACAATTGAAATGACTAAAATATGCACAAAACTAAAATGGCATTTTAGTCAAAAGACTAAAATGAGTTTTAGTCAACTAAAATGATTTTAGTAGACTAAAATGTACTTGAGATTTAGTCGACTAAATACGACTAAAACTAAAATAATTACAGAAGAATAAAATGGGACTAAACTAAAATGTAATCTAGTCTAAGTCTAATGTAGTCTAAGACTTAAACTAAATCATAATGTGTTGCCAAAATTAACACCGGTGTTAACTAGAGTTGAGCGAACCCGGACTGTAAAGTTCGGGTCCGTACCGAACTTTGGGGTGTCCGGGACCCGGACCCGGACTTTTCAAAAAAAGTCCGGGTTCGGGTCCGAAATAAGAAGACATTAATAAAATCAAAATCAGCATAAATCAGCTGATTTAGAGTTCATGTAAAATCAGATGATTTTAGTAAAATCAACTGATTTTGAGTAAAATCAGAAAACTGATTTTACGGTAAAATCAAAACACGTATAAAATCAGTAAAGTTAACAAAATCAAAATCAGTATAAAATCATCTGATTTTACCCCAATTCGATCAGCTTCTTTTACAAAATCAGTTAAAATCTTCTCCTTTGATTGTGACCAATTGTGGGGATATACTAAAAAAAATGACGGACACGGGGACAAAAAGTGGATTATAAAGTGGATAAAAAAAACAGGGACACTGATA
>BLSH010283355.1:127817-145341 GCA_018402905.1 Glandirana rugosa
AGTGATACACACATTTTGCAGAACAGTGATATGGGTACTCCCGGCTTATTTATACTTTTTTGACACAGTTTGAAGATGATTTTAGAACAGTTTTATGGCCTCTAATGTTAATTAATACTTTTCAGACCCATTTTGAAGATGATCTCCATTTTTGCATTTTTTATGTTTTTATTTTTTTTTAAATATTTAAAGTTATTTCCCTGTCCCCATTTCTTTGTAGGTCACTTGTCCCACCCTTACCCACATTTCCTTCCTTTTGCAGACCTCTAGGACCTTCCAGGACTATTTTACAACACTTTTTGTACCTAAAAGTCCGGGTCTCCATTGATTTCAATGGGGTTCGGGGTCCGGGACAAAGTTCGGGTTCTGTCCAGACCCGAACCCGGACTTTGTCCCGAAGTTCGGCCGAACCAGCAGAACCCGGACTTCTAGAAGTTCGCTCAACTCTAGTGTTAACCCTTCTTTATGCTATCCAAAAAAACCTAAAGATTATTTTTTTGTCTGGAGTTACACTTATAAAATGTACCTGTTCCAACTTACATACAAATTCAACTTAAAGTGGTTGTAAAGCCTAAACATTTTGTACCTTAATGCATTCCTGGTATTGAGGTAAAAAATGTTTAGGTGTCAGTTTCCCCCCTCATCATCCCTTTTACTTACATGAGCCCTTATTGGATCCAGCTTCGTGCACGTCTGCTGCTCTTTTCTCCCCTCACTTCCAAGTCTCACTGGCTTTGCTGGGGCACCGGGAGCCATCGGCTTGCAGTGCTGTCTATCAAAGCCAGTGACAAGGGGGCGGGGCTGAGTCCCGCCATCTGGGTCAAAGGACACAATGAAAGCGGCTTCCCATGGGGGCACTGGACAGAGGGGAGGGGCCAGGAACACCTGTTGGGGACCCAAAAAGAGGAGGTTTGTGGTTGCTCTGTGGAATTCTATTGCACAGAGCAGATAAGTATAGACATGTTTTTTTCTTTTCTTTTTTTAAATTTACCTTTACAATCACTTTTACTAATACTAAAGCCTAATTTTTTTGTTAAAAATAACAAACATGTTATACTTACCTGCTCTGTGTAGTGGTTCTGCACAGAGCAGCCCAGATCCTCCCTCTTCTTGGGTCCCTCTTCAGCGCTCCTGGCCCCTCCCTCCTGTTGAGTGCAACCACAGCAAGCAGCTTGCTATAGGGGCACCCGAGCCGCAGCTCCCTGTGTCCAATCAGACACAGAGCCGTGGCCCGTCCCCGCCCCCTCTCTCTCATTGGCTCAGTGACTTTGATTGACAGCAGCAGGCGCCAATGGCACTTCGCTGCTGTCTCTGCCAATGAGGAGGTAGAGTCCTGGGCAGCCAAGTCTCCCGTGCAACATCGCTGGATCGAGATGAGGTTCGGGTAAGTATGAAGGGGGCTGGTGAACACAGAAGAATGCATTAAGATAAAAAAACCTTCTGCCTTTAGAACCACTTTAACAACAAACCTACAGAATCTTGTTTGTAACCTGGGGACTGCCTGTACATAGAATTTTTGTATGAAAGCTCTATTAATGTATAGCCAGCTTTAGTTTTTTATGGCAGATAAAAGGTGATATGCCTGCAATAAAGAGCTAAGATTGCTCGCTGCAATAGAGTGGTCTTTCTTAGTGCACTTTGTATCCTGCATAATACTTGTTCTGAAGCTTAAAACAGGAACATTCATCTAGATTCTTATCTATCTAGAAATCTTCTAACAGGAATGGCCATCCTCCAATCAAGCCGGCCATAGACAATTTGAATATAAGCCGATTGAGCAGGGACTGGTTGAGATTTGAACCATGTATGGCAAGCTGATTGTACTCAAGTTGATCGATCATTCAACTTAGGTACAACCAACATGTCTGATTTTTCAGGCGATTATTGCCAGCGGCTATAGCTGCTAACAATAATCACTGCTTGTTCTCCCAGTAGAGACGGCTCCCCGTACCCCCCTTTCGAGAGAACACAATAGCTACGCAGGAGGGATTCTTCCATAAACACTGACTGTGTTAACGGGGGAATCAAGTGATTTTCTTTCCTGCAACCTGTGTTTGTAGAAAAGAAGATCACACCATCTGTGTCTGGCTTAAAGCTTACAGGTAGCTGAAATGACAACCATGGAACTACAATGGATCCTATGTGATAGAGAACAACAATGATGATGGAGGCTTCATTCGTACCTAAAAGTTCTAGTTGTTAGGGTAGTTTGAAAAACAAATTTTGTTTCCAGCCAGGAAGGATTTAAACATTTCAAAGGGTCACTGTTGGCAATGCACAGTCTAACATCACAGTAGGGAAAGGATCCACATGCTTAATTAGGATGTCCTCACATCATGGGGTGATTAGCCACAGCATGCTTGAAATGGGCAAGCAGACTGAAACTAGACTAAAGCCGGCCATAGACAGACTGAAATTTGAGCCATCTTTGGGCAGGCTGGTTGTACTGATCGACTTCAGTACAACCAGCCTGTCAGGTTTTGCTTCTTATGATTACTGGCACAGCAGTGATCATTGTATTCTGACAGCGGGAAAACCTCTCGCTGTCAGAATACAATGGCACAGCAGGAGGGATCGAGCTATTCTTTCTTTCCTTCAACCTATGGTTGAAGGAAAGACATTTGCATAAATCTGTATCCAGCATAAGGTTTGACATTCCCACCTGGTTCTTGATACCTGTATTCCAGATCTGGAAAATGAGTTAATTCATTGCTCCCGTACCTTGCAGCCCACTGTTACTATTATAAAAAAAAACACTGAAAAAGCCTGGATGTGCAAAGAGGTACAAATAGACTGTAAACATTTCAGATACTTTTTAAAATATGAAAGAGTTTGCATTACCATTGATTACAGAAAATGTAAAGCATCAACTTAAAATAAAAGACATGAAAATTGACTGCAGAGACCACTATTCAGACTTTCTGATTCACAACTCATAATCTGGTAAGGCTATTTCTTGTATATAAAGCTTTAGCCAAGTCAAAAACTTCTTGTGCAAACTGGTTAAAAACAAAACTGCTGGCTTCTATCTCACTTATTAGACAGACAAAAGGGTGGTAAATTTACTTGGATTTGAGATGATATAGTGCCTTGAAAAAGTATTCATACCCCTTGAAATTTTCCACATTTTGTCATATTACTAAAAGCGTAAATTTATTTTATTGGGATTTTATGTGATAGACCAACACAAAGTTGCACATAACAGTTAAGTGGAAGGAAAATGGTAAATGGTTTTCAAAAATTTTTACAAATAAATATGTGAAAAGTGTGGCATGCATTTGTATTCAGCCCCCATTACTCTGATACCCCTAACTAAAATCTAGTGGAACCAATTGCCTTCAGAAGTCACCTAATTAGTAAATAGAGTCCATCTGTGTGTAATTTAATCTCTGTAAAAATGCAGCTGTTCTTTGAATGCCCTCAGAGGTTTGTTAGAGAACCTTAGTGAATAAACAGCACCATGAAGGCTAAGAAACACACCAGACAGGTCAGGGATAAAGTTGTGGAGAAGTTTAAAGCAGGGTTAGGTTATAAAAAAATATCCCACGCATCTCCCGGAGTCAAATACAAGGCAATCTTAGAAGAAAACCTGTTATAATCTGCAAAAGACTTGAGACTGGGGCGGAGGTTCACCTTCCAGCGGGACAACAACCCTAAACATACAGCCAGAGCTACAATGGAATGGTTTGGATTGAAGCATATTCATGTGTAAAAATGGCCCAGTCACAGTCCAGACATAAATACAACTGAGATTCTGTGGCAAGACTTGAAAATTGCTGTTCCATCCAATCTGACAGAGCTTGAGCTATTTTTGCACGGAAGAATGAGCCAAAATTACAATCTCTAGATGTGCAAAGTGGGTAGAGACACCCCCAAAAAAACTTGCAGCTGTAATTGCAGTGAAAGCTGGTTCTACAAAGTATTGACTCGGGGGGCGGGGGGGGGGGGGGGGGGCACTTGCTGGAGCACCTGGGATCATCTTAAAAAGGATGTTGTATATAAATAAATAAGCAAAAGGACATATATGGAATACTAGACTGCACGAGCACTTAGAGCACTATACACTTTATTTACTTGGTCAAATTGATTTAGCATATTTAATACCTACATTGATTGCTGGCGACCCTTGGTACCAATCAAAAGGCCCTTAATGCATTTTTTGCATACTCTGTTTTTTGTATATATATTTTTTTGACATTTCTTGGTTTACTTGCACTTAGCACTTTAGTATTATGGTCACATTGGTCTATATTACATGATTACACACCTGTTTGAAACACCTCTGTATATATCTACATCATGAATTATTAACTACCTGTTCACACTAGATCCTAGAAGAGGACAGAGATAATAATACAAAAGGGCACCCTGTGCAATATTTAGGACCATTCACCATACTAGCACATTATTGGTGATTTATGCAATAACATATTAGTAGTTAGTACAATCTTTATAAGTAGCGCCTAGTCCAGTTATATTTACTATTGCCTTTTAGCCCCTCCCAGGAGTGGCTATTCCTGGACGGCAGCAAGCTTTGCAAAATCCTAAGCGCAGTACTCACACACACTTTTTTAGTACACAGGTATTGCCAGTACACAGGTATTGCTGCCAGCCAGTACACAGTTATTGCTGCCAGCCAGTAGACAGTTATTGCCAGTACACAGGTATTGTCAGTACACAGATATTGCCGCCAGCCGGCACACAGTTATTGCCAGTACACAGGTATTGCCACCAGCCAGTACACAGTTATTGCCAGTACACAGGTATTGCTGCCAGCCAGTACACAGTTATTGCCAGTACACAGGTATTGCTGCCTGAAAGCTAAAAATTGACCTGGACAGGAAGGGGGTAAGAGTGTCCAGTAGGCAAGTGGTTAAGAAATATCTGAACCTTATGCATGTGTTGTAAAGCTACTGACACGGGCAGCAGGGATTTTTTAATCTGGTGCAGACTGTTTTAAATGTCAATATTAGGGATGGGTCGAACGGACCCCTGTTCGGTTCGCACCAGAACATCCGAACACAGTGAAAGTTCGGACCCAAATAATGAACCCTATTAACGTCGATGGGACCCAAACTTCGGAAATCAAAAGTGCCCATTTTGAAGGCTTATATGCAAGTCATTTGGCATACAATGGTTATAGGGGTCCAGGTCCTGCCCTGGGGGAAATGTATCAATGAAAAAAAAGTTTTTGAAAAATGTCATTTTTAAATGAGCAGTGTTTTTTTTATTTTTAAAGTGAAAGCATAAAGATTGAAAAATCCTTCCAATATAGTGCCTGGGTGGTCCCCTTAGTCTACCTGTAAAGCAGCAGGTCTGTGCCATGTCTAAAATCTGCTGCAGCAATAATTGCATTTATAAAGCCAAAAAGAAAAATAAATTTTCCCTGCAAGTTGCCTTTATTTTGCTCAGCAACAGCTAGGGAGCCAGTGTGTATGATGGGGCCACAATGTAGTGCATTGGGAACAAGATTAGAAATGTTTTGGATAAATTCTGGTGTCACTTTGACTTGGGATAGAAGTAACGGGTGCAGAAAAATTGAGCTTTGGGTGTCGGTGGTGCCTTCACACCATAACCCTATAGAGGTGCTCTTCATGAATGCAAGAATTGGCCTTTCTGTAAAAAAATTGCAATGATATGCACCTGTCAAACAAGTGCAGAAAAATTGGTCTTTGGGTGTCGGTGACGCCTTCCCACCATAACCCTATAGAGGTGCTCTTGATGAAGGCCAACAAAATTGCAATGATATGCACCTGTCAAGCAGGTGCTGAAAAAAATGTTCTTTGGGTATTAATTGTGCCCATTAAACCTATACCAAAACCATTGTTCCAGATGAAATTATTGAACACCCTCAAAGCTAGGCAGCCTCAAGGAAGGAGTGAATTGGAGTGGGAGCTACGGCGCTAGTGTGTTGGAATAGGTAAAAAAATGTATGTATGGTGAATGGAGGCAGCTCCCCAAAAAAGATTAGGTCCTGGTAACCTAATGACAACTGTATGGCATTAAACTTGCAGTAGCGCAGTTAGAACTATATGGCATTAAACTGGCAGTAACGCACACAGAAGTAAATAGCGTTAAACTGCCAATAACGCACTTAGAACTATATGGCGTTAAACTGGCAGTAACGCACTTAGAACTATATGGCGTTAAACTGTAACACACACAGAAGTAAATGGCGTTAAACTGGTAGTAACGCACTTAGAACTATATGGCGTTAAACTGGCAATAATGCACTTAGAACTATATGGCGTTAAACTGGTGGTAATGCACTTAGAACTATATGGTGTTAAACTGGCAGTAACACAGTTAGAACTATATGGCGTTAAACTGGCAGTAACGCACACAGAAGTAAATGGCATTCAACTGGCAGTAACGCACACAGAACTATATGGCATTAAACTGGCAGTAACGCACACAGAAGTAAATGCCGTTCAACTGGCAGTAACGCACACAAAAGTAAATGGCGTTAAACTGGCAGTAACACACACAAAAGTAAATTGCGTTAAACTTGCATTAACGCAATCAAATAGACGGTGTTCAACACTGATGCTATCTGAACTGTCCCTACTCTAGCTATACACTTATGTAAAGATTAGTGACACGGTCTTACTACACTGAAACTATCTGAGTTGTCCCTACTCTCCATATACACTAATGTATGTATCAATGGCACAGTCTCCGTGCACTACAGTGAAACTATCTGAGCTGTCCCTACTTTAGCTGCAAACTATGCAAAGCTAAATGATCCTCCTCACTACACTCACACTATTCCTAGACTGACACTAAGCTAATATTCTACACTGACAATTAAAGCACAATAGCACAGCATAGCACACTAGCTAACTAATAGCACTGAACAGAGCCTTTTCTATCTCTCTCCAGCCTTAATCACACTAAAAATGGCTGCCATTGAAAGAATACTTTTATACTGTGGGGCGGTCTTGAGCCATGATTGGATAAAGTCATGATGACAGTGCCCAATCATGACTCTGACAGTGCTCTGTGCCCTGATTGGCTGAAGCTTTCACTGCTTCAGCCAATCAGGGCTTGCAATGCATTTTTCAGTGCCGCATTGCATTTTGATCAGTTCGGAAGGGGCCGAACAAACGGTCGAAGCGTCCCGTTTGTTCGGTTGTTCGCCGAATGACAACAGCGAAAGTTCGGCCCAAACTTATGCTCGGGCTGAACTGTTCGCCCATCCCTAGTCAATATCACCAGAAGAGTGTTATTAAATCTTTATTGGTTTCCCCCCCACTGTTTTTTTTGCAGTTATCTTTTAAAGTAAGGGAGAATTTTTACATCCATTCATTTGAAATATGTAACTAAATAAATTCCACAAAATGAACCACATTTTTGCTCCAAAAGCATTTTGATTGTTACATCCTGTATCATAGGAAAATAGTCATTACGAATCACAGATCCCCTATGACAAAAAAAAAAAAGGATTCATTGTGGTACAAAGCTTTCCACACCATCTTATTCATGATTTTTATAAATTACAATTTTCTTATGACTAAAATATTTTGGATTGCAAATGAGGAGCATATGTAGCATGGGACATAAGGGCTGTACTATTGCATGCTTCTTTGGTTACTATCCAGCATGAGATATGGGTTTCCCTGAAATACCCCACACCATTTTAATAGCTACATTCTGTTTGGAATAGTGGAAATGAATGACATCAGAAACTTGGAAATGTAAATTGTCTTTGTGCATTACTCACACATTATACATATGCTAATTCAGCAATAGAATAAAATGTATCAAAAGGATATTTAAACAGAAACAACGCTTAGGTCAAGATTTGTAATGATTTGTTTTTTCCTCTCATTGTACACATAGCTAGCCAAACACACTTTACTTCTCATACAATGTAATGACAAACAATCTAAGAGGATCTCTGGTAAGAATTTGGTATATAATAATATACTACGTGATAAAAAAAATATCTAACCTTTAAAAAGAACAGATGCGAATAATGCTAAACAAAAAGTTATAGTGATGGTAAAAATGCTGAACAGCAAGTATCCTACACCCTTTGACCACCCGCAGATTAACCTGGTCTGTTTAATAGTAGATCTGAGGCTACCCAGTGCTCAAAAAGCAACACCACAGATATCACATTGAAAATCCACTGGATTTGCTGTATTTAAATCTGACAAAATTGCAGCTATTAGAAGAATGGACATTAGAAAGCATTTCTCCTTTAGCTTTTCTTGAAGCTGGATGAAGCTACAGCTAGCAGCAGGGCCAGGACAAGTGATGGGCAGGAGGGGCAGCAGGAGGGGCAGCCACCCAGGGTGCAGCAGTAGGGAGAAGCACCCTCACTAAATTCAAGCTTCAAATCAGTGGCTTGCAACTGGTGGGCTGCAGTTTCATGTCTGTCACACTGTGCCCACAGATGCCACAAAAAGCACACTGTGCATGTACAACTACCTAAGCAACCTACAGCAAGTGGCCACACATGCATATAGTGCACACTCCATGGGCTGCTAGAGCAAAAAGGTAGAGGGCAGCGCCCCCATTCTATGGCATGTATTAGGAGTGGAGGAGAGGCACAGTTCCCCATTCTTGCCCAGGGCACTGAAAAAACCATTGGCTCCTACTGCTGTCAGTCAAAACCAGTGACGAGGGAGCAGGGGGAGGACCGAATCCGCTGTCTGTGTCAATATACGCAGAAAGAGAGACTTGGGAGTGAGCCTGTATGAGTGCCTCCATAGGAATCGGCTTCCTATGGGGGTACTTGCCGGAGAGGAGGAGCCAGGGCTGCCGGTGGGGGACCCGAGAAGAGGAGGTTTGGGGCTGCAATGGAATTGCACAGAGAAGTAATTATAAACATAGTTACATAGTTGGTAAGGTTGAATAAAGACAATGGTCAATCCAGTTCAACCTGTGTTGCTGTGTGTGTGTGTGCATGCATGTTGAAAATAATTTTCCATATCCCCGTATATTGTTTTTGGTAAGATGCACATCCAAGAGTCTTTTAAAACTATCCATACTTCCTGCCGACACCACAGGTTGTGGAAGAGAGTTCCACATCCTTACCGCCCTGACAGTGAAAAACCCCCTACGCAGCTTAAAGTGGATGTAAACCCGATTCATGAAATTTAAGCTGGGCACATCTATCTGTAGGATTTTCTTATCTCTCCCTTATAATTCCCATGGCTTTCTCCTGCTCTGTAGCTCTGCTATCAGCCTGATAACTTCTGCCAAGTTCTCCAACACAGGAGATAAAAGCAGCCTGAAATTTGTATTGGGGGAGGTTGCTATAAATAGATTAGCAGACAGCTTGCCTTCTGATAGCAGAGCTATGCTCATTCCTTCCTTTGCCTATGTGGTGGGACCTATTCCTCCAATCAGCTGTCTTGGCTGTATGACAATAATCCCCTCCCAGTGCTAAACAGAAAGAAAAAAAATCTGTAATACGATCTGAACATTGTAAAGAATATATACAGCTGAAGACAGCAGATATACATGTAAAACTCATGTAGGGTGATTTGTTTCATCTCTGTGTATCATCTGAGGCTGTTCACTTCACTGGGTATATGCAAGGGTTTACATCCACTTTAAGGTTAAACCGCTTCTCTTCCAGACTCATTGTGTTGCACCGTGTCCTTTTACACTCCCTGGGCTGAGAAGTTTAATACTTACGCTGGGATCACTGTTGGGATATTTGTATAATGCTATCATATCTCCTCTCAAGCGTCTCTTCTCCTGGGAGAATAAATTTAGCGCTTGCAGTCATTCCTCATAATTGAGGCCCTCTAGTCCCATACTAATTCAGTTGCCCTTCTCTGGATTCTCTCCAGTTCTATCAAACCCTTCCTGAGGACTGGTGACCAGAACTTTACAGAATACTCCAGATGCGGCCGAACCAAAGTTTTATAAAGTGGCACAATTATCGTTTTATCTCTGGAGTAAATTCCCTTTTTAATGCATGCTAATATTCTGCTGGCTTTGGTAGCTGCAGCTTGACACTGCATGCTGTTGCTCAGTGTGTTCTCCCCCTAATGAGTAACTTGCGTTTATATTTTTACTCCCCAAGTGCATTACCTTACATTTATCAATGTTAAACTTCATTTGCCATCTAGTAGCCCACTCCATTAATTTATTCAGGTCCTCTTGTAAAGTTTCTATATCCTGCTATGTTGTTATTGCCCTACATATTTTGGTGTCATCAGCAAACACTGAGATTGAGCTATTTATCCCATCCTCTATATCATTTATAAATAAATTAAACAGAATTGGTCCCAGGACAGAGCCTTGGGGTACCCCACTAACCACTCTAGACCATTCTGAGTACACGTTATTTATCACTACTCTTTGGACGTGCCCCTGTAGCCAGTTTTCTATCCAAGAACAAACCCTTTGGTCTATACCCACCGACCTCAGTTTGTAGATTAAGCATTTGTGGGGGACTATATCAAATGCTTTTGCAAAATCCAGATGCAACACATCCACCGGCCTACCCCTGTCCAGATGGCAGCTTACTTCCTCGTAGAATGGTAATAGGTTGGTTTGGCAAGAGCGACCTGTCGTAAACCCATGCTGATTACTGCTAATGATACGGTTTTCATCAGCAGATTTTTGGATATGGTCCCTTATCATCCCCGCAAATAGTTTACATACTATCGTTGTTAGCCTGACTGGCCTGTAGTTTCCCGCAATATATATCTGCCATTTTTTGAATATTGGTACCGCGTGGGCTTTTTGCCAATCAGCCGGTACCAATCCTGTCAATATGCTGTCCATAAAGATTAGGAATAGCGGTCTGGCTATAAGCTGACTGAGTTCTTTAAGGACTTTTGGGGGTGTAAACTATCTTGTCCTGGTGATTTATTTATGTTAAGCTTCTCTAATCCTTTCCAGACTCCAGCCTCTGTTAGCCACAAGGGTAGATCCTGTGACGTGTTACTAGCAATAAGGTTGCGACCTCGCCTTTTTAATGTTAATATATTTAAAACATTTCTTGGGATTATTTTTACTCTCCTCCACTATGTGTCTCTCATAGTTTTTTAGCCACCCTGATTGCATTCTTACACTTCTTTATGCATTTCTTGTAGTGTTGGAATGCTGACAATGACCCACCGCTTTGTTCTTTTTTAAAGGCCATTTTTTTGTCCTTAATATGACATTTTACGTTATGGTTCAGCCATCCAGGTTTAACCTTTGTTCTTCTATATTTATTACCCCTTGGAATGCACTCGGTGATACTTTTATTTAATATGTTCCAAAAGCACTCTAATTTTTCCTCCATGTTCAACGGCCCCCCTAATATCCTGTAGCTCTGAGTACAGTTTATAAAAGTTGGTTCTTTTGAATTTTAGTGTTCTTGTACTCCCCTTGTTCCTCCATTTCCTATGATTTATGCTGAATGTAATAATCCTGTGGTCGCTAGTTCCCAAGTCATCCCATATTTCCACATCTGCAGTCAGCTCTGTATCATTTGTAAGTAATAGATCTAGCAATGCATCATTTCTACTTGGGGAATCCACCAATTAGGACATGAAGTTGTCCTGTAAGACATTTAAGAAATGGCGCCCTTTAATGAGTGGGTTGTCCCTTCCACCCAGTCAATGTCGAGATAGTTGAAGACCCCCATCACGACAACATTTCCCTGACTCGCTGCCATTTCCAACTGTGAAAGGAGATTCAACTCCACCTCTTCCTTCAGGTAAGGGGGCCTGTAACATACCCCCATTAGTCATTTCCAGCTTACTTCTACCCTTTGTAGCTCCACCCATATGAACTCCACCTCCCCCCTTGCCCCATCACTTATGTAATTTCTCTCTTCTACCCGTAAATCATTCCTGATATATA
This sequence comes from Glandirana rugosa, assembly GCA_018402905.1. Taxonomy (NCBI): domain Eukaryota; kingdom Metazoa; phylum Chordata; class Amphibia; order Anura; family Ranidae; genus Glandirana; species Glandirana rugosa. Next base: position 139,638 of record BLSH010283355.1, read on the forward strand.
AACACACCCCTCTCCCTCTTCTACCCTCCCTGTCCCTCCGTTAACCTGTTATTTATTTAGAAAAATAATTTACAATCACTTTAAAATGTTGGCAGTTGCAATTATTTTTATGTCACGTGATAATTGCACTACTGCTTCTCACATCTATATTTTCAATAAACTGACACTCAAATTCATTTTAGTGTATACAGACACAATACTACTATTGGGTTCATATTACCAGAGGGAACACATTTTTACTGATCATTTGCTGCTCTCCATCTTGAAGGTCCCAGGTATCCAGAAAGGATTGCTGAGCCTAGGTCACCAGGGGTGAGGTGGGGAAGAGAAAAATAATCGAACAGCCAACTTAACCACTTGCTGACAGCCCTATTGCCGATAGGCAAGAGGGCAGCCACTGTGCACATGATCATATATATATATATATATATATGTAAACCCGCACTTCCAGGTAGCGGGAGTGAATGCGCGCCGGTGGTGGCTGTGATTATACACAGCGGGAGCCGATCAGCAGGTACGGCAAACTCGATGTCTGTCAGCACCAGACGATCATTCAGAACAGAAGCAGAATATCAGTCTGCCTATGTAAACAAGGCAGATTGCCGTTCTTTCAGTAGAGAAGACATGGATCCTGTATCCATTTCAGTGTGAAAGCATATCCTACTGTACAAAAACCCCTTTCATCGCCCCAGATGTTAACCCCTTCCCAGCCTGTGTCATTAGTAAAGTGACAGTAAATATTTTTAGCACTGCTCACTGTATTAATGTCAGTTTTTCCGCTGCAATATCGCAGTCCCGCTATAAGTCGCTGATTGCCGCCATTGCTAATAAAAAGAAATAACATAAAAATTCCATAAATAAATCCCATGGTTTGTGGGCGCTAACTTTTGCGCAAACCAATCAATATACTCTTATTGGGTTTTTGTTTACTAAAAATATGTAGCTGAATACATATTGGCCTACATTGATGAAGAAATTCGATTTTTTTCATTTTTTTATTGGATGTGCTTTATAGCAGAAAGTAAAAAAATGTTGTATTTTTCAAAATTATCGTTCTTTTTTTGTTTATAACGCAAAAAATAAAAAACACAGAGGTGATCATATACCACCAAAGGAAAGCTGTATTTGTGTGGAAAAGGACCTTAAATTTTATTTGGGTACAGTGTCGCATGACCGCGCAATTTCCAGTTAAAGTAACGCTGTGCTATATCGCAAAAAAATGGCCTGGCCATGGAGGTAAATCTTCCAAAGCTGGAGTGGTTAAAACAACCGGTTCACCTAACTGAGCCCTTCCTAACAGTACATACCACCTTTTTGCTTCTCTACTGCTCCACTGAACCACTTAGAGTAAAGTAATGTCCCATGTAAGCTATAAGTAGCCGTAGTTGTAGCTTGCACAGGGCTATGCTAAAGTAAGAGGTTTGTTTTACGGGCTACAAGAAGCCTGCACAAAGCTTGTGAAATGCTTTGTAAATGCTTGTTGCATCAAATGCTCTTTAGACTGGGTTAAAAGTTGACGTTAAACAATGCCTGTGTGTTTAGGGACTAAAGCCCAGGGAATACAAAACCATGAATAATTTTTAGATGAGGTATTCTAGCCCAACTTACATAAAAATGCTAATTCAAAGGTGATTTGAAGAACATACAAGAATGTCAACTTGTTTAAGAAGTGTCAAACTTGTTATTGGCAGATCACAATAAGATTGGGCTGGGGAACACTGTTCATCTTGTCTCACAAGAGGAATAACATAAAGATAGTTTTTGTTCCCTTCTAATCCCTTCTATTATAGGGACTTGTATTCTTTCTCACGCAACTGTTAAAGAAGTTTTAGGAGGAAAACGAAAGAACTTTTTTTGCTAAATATTATGGAGGAAATATATTACAACTAACTAAAGTAGTTTAATGATTTATTATGCTCCCTTCAGCCATTTGCAGAGTAAATATCAGACCATATTTGAAAATAAATCATGAAATGAATAAGAATTTGACATGTCTCAAGCAAAAGGTTGTTGGAGTATAAAAGTCATAGAGAGTGACTAGCAAATCTGAAGAATGCATCTGCACACACAAATATGGTAATAGCTTCACACCATAACAGAAGGTACTTAGGGTGTCAATCATGTTTTAACTGATATTTGTTAGGATAAACAATGTACTGTAACTATGGGATCTCTCTAGAAAAAACGTGTTTGAACACAATATAATTGTATAGGCAAAATGGGCTTTGGGAATTCATTTTTACAACATCCCTCAGGATGAATTTTATTCATACAAATGTTAAACTATCCATGACTGACAGATATGTTGCCCTCTATCAATCAAACCTGTCTTTGAAGTTCATCGCGGTCAACAGGTTTCAGATGTTGTTGAAATGTGTACTTTTGTAATAAACTTTACAAACAAACAAAAGATTTATCAGCACACGTACCAGCCAGACTCCTCTGTATACTGCTGTCCTAACTCTATAATTTGAGAGTATCCCAAGTTAGAGCACATATAACAGTGGATAGATTAAGGGCAGATGTGGCTGGAAGGAGCCCACCCTTCCTTAACGTAGGCACTCCTTGACGTGGGCACTGCAGCTTACGTATATATTTGGAAATGTGTGCAAGCAAAACCCCCTGTTTTAATGTGAATTGTTAGACATGGTCAATTTGATTGTCTTGCAGGCTGGTTGGTAAATGTGCTTGGAAAAGGTTGGGGTGGTTGCCACTTTTTTGCACAGTTGGTTGAATTGGGTGCGGGGATGCACTGGATGACTTCAGTCACCATTGTGCTCTTGATGGGCGCCACATGCATCCCTGTGACTTTAAGGAGGGATGGGCTCTCTCCAGACACATAATGCAATATCTGAGAATAAAAACCTGATTTTGCTCAACCACCTCTTAAATGAATTAACAGGAAATCTCAATACATCTCAAAAAATTACTTCAACTCACTGGACTGACTAGAAAAACATTTATTTATATCAGCCAAGTATACATCAGACAAGTATATATATATATATATATATATATATATATATATATATATATATATATACACACACACAATACACACACACATATATATATATATATATATATATATATATATATATATATATATATATATACACACACACATACATACATACATACAGGCGGTCCCCTAGTTACAAACATCCGACTTACAAACTACTTCTACTTACAAACGGAGGGAAACAACAGGAAGTGGAAATTCAATCCTGTAAGAGTTATCGTGGGAAAAAGGTGTCTCCACTGATGCTTTATCACCAAGGTTTGTTTCCACAACAACCCAAAATTTTCAAAATCCAATTATCATTGGGACAAGAAGTGAGGTGAAATCTTCTGAACAGAAATGTAGACAGCAAAACAAACATTACAGGGGTGTTGACCCATCCCTATGCCACCCAAAAAGCTTAAAAATAGTTTTTTTGATTGCAGCTACAGTTAAAAAAATGTACTGTATTGACTTACAAACAAATTCAGCTTAAGAACAAACATACAGACCCCATCTTGTTTGTAACCCGGGGACTGTCTGTGTATATATATATATATATATATATATATATATATATATATATATATATATTGTGGGAGATTAGCTCGTGGGGATCACCTTTCCTGGGGAAAAGGCAGAGTGCAGGCAAACTTTCTTAAAATGTTGGCGGGTTGCCAGTTTTATTAGCAAAGGTTGCAAGTCATAATAAACAAACAAAATAGAAAAACAAATCCTTGCCGTCCAGTGCTAAACTATACATAACAGAATACCTCATTATACGATGCTGGGCTTGTCTCAGACACCCCAAACAAAAGCAAATGCAACACTGTGATCTCTTCCTGGTAATTTAAGTGGATTTGAGTGGATAAGAAACTCCGGGCCGGAACCAGCTTTGCCACGGTGGCTGGCAAAAAACGGGCCAGATTCTCTCTAGTCCACTCCAAGTGAATGCATGCGAGGCGACAGATATCAACCGTCCACTATCTCATCTCACACAGCGTCACATATCCCCCCCTCTGGTCAAGCCCCTGTGGCTGAGCAACTGTCGCCCCCATACAGTGGACCCGAAAAAGGGCATCCGCATTGTTCTGGAGCTTTCCTGCTCTATGCTCCACTGTAAATTTGAATGGCTGTAGAGCCAGAAATCACCTCATCACTCGACTATTCTTTTCCCTATTGTCACACATCCATTTCAGGGGAGCATGGTCGGTGACTAGTCTAAATGGCCTCCCGAACAAATAATATTTTAGGCTCTCCAAGGCCCATTTGATAGCGAGACACTCTTTCTCCACTATGGCATAATTTTCTCATGCCCGTTCAGCTTTCGGCTCAGGTATACAACCAGGTGCTCCTCCCAGTCTCTGATCTGGGACAGTACAGCCCCTAGACCCACATCAGAGGCATCGGACTGCACAACAAATTCCTTGGTGAAGTCCGTGGTCACAAGCACCGGTTGTACACATAGGGCTTGTTTTAAATTCTGAAATGCCTTCTCGGCTTCAGGGTTCCACTTCACGATTAACCGACCCTCTACCCCTTGTCAGGTCCATCAGCAGGACGGCAATGGTGGCAAAGTCGGTATGAAGCACCTGTAATACCCCGTGATCCACAGGAATGCACGTCCCTGATTTTTAGTTAGGGATTAGGGCCACTTTTGGATTGCCTCAAGTATGTTGGGCTGCGGCATAACGAGTCCCCGACCAATAATGTGGCCAAGGTATTTGGCCTCCTCCAGACCTATGGCACACTTTTTGGGGTTGGCTGTGAGACCTGCTTTCCTAAGGGAATCTACAACCGCTTGCACCCGGGGCAAATGGGAATCCCAATCTGGGCTGTGGATGACCACACCGTCCAAGTAGGCAGCTGTGTATGGGTGATGTGGTCTTAACATCTTATCCATCATCCTTTGGAATGAGTCAGGGGCGTTGTGTAATCCAAACAGCATCCGCTTATACTGGAATGATCTTTCTGGGGTGGAAAAGGCAGTCTTCTCTTTTGCACATTCCGTTAAAGGTATCTGTCAATAGCTTTTAGTCAGGTCTAAGGTTGTTATATACCAGGCCCCTCCCAACCTGTCAACAAGCTCGTCGACCCGAGGCATTGGGTATGCATCAAACTTGGAGACGCTATTTAGCTTCCTAAAGTCATTTGCAAAACCTTATAGTACCGTCTGGCTTTGGGACCAGTGCTATGGGGCTCGACCAATCACCGTGGGATTCCTACATTGCATCCAACTCTAACAAGTTCTTGATTTCCTGTGCCACTGCCTCACTCCTAGCCTACAGTATTCTATAAGGCTTTACATTTATGCAAACCCCTGGTTCCGTCACTATATCATGCTGGATCACAGAAGTCAGTCCTGGCAAAGGGGAGAAAAAGTCTCTATTTTTGTTCATGAACTCTTTAATGTCCTGTTGTGGGGCCACTGACAAGGATTCCGTCAGGTGTCAACGGTACCTTGTCCCTTTGAGAAGGTGAAACGGCCAGCAAAATCTCCCTGTCCTTACATGGTTTTAAGAGGTTCACATGGTAGATTTGTTCTGGCTTTCCTTTCCCCAGCTAGTAAACTTTATAGTTTACTTTCCCTACTCCTTCCATAATCTCAAAGGGGCCCTGACACTTTGCGAGGAATTTACTCTGGGGACCAGCACCAGTACTCTGTCCCTGGGGTTGAAAGTTCGGCCCTTGGGGGGGGGGGCA
>BLSH010283355.1:156991-167019 GCA_018402905.1 Glandirana rugosa
CTACCCTTCCAATCCCCGGCTACATTAAACGGATGTCCTTTGGGTTATGTGGCTTATCTATAATAAACTTAACCAGTCTAAGTAACACTTCCATACTAAATGGAGGAGGTATGTATATATTCACCAGGACTAGAAGGTCATTTTTACAAGTCACCAGTAAAAATATATACCGCCCATCCACATCCACCTCAGACTGCACAATGGATCCCACTACTCCATTTTTAATATATATACTTACACCTCTCGCATAGGAGGAGTAAGCTGAGTGAAACTGGAATTGATATCGACCTCTTGTTACAGTAGCAAGACCATCCCTAGCCAGGTGGGTTTCCTGTAGGCAAATTACATCGGCCCCTAACCTTCCCATCTTTGCGAAGATCGCCATTCTCTTTTCTGGAGACCCCATCCCTCTAACATTCCAAGATATAAAACGCAGGTTTTTAGTGCTCATTACGCTCTTTTCGACTCATTTTCTTACCCATATAATACCCCTGTATTATTACAAATCTTCCATGGTGCCACAATTCCGTGCCCTCACTTCCACTCTCGTGTGTAATTATCAGTGCTCTCTTTTTTGTGCTATCCACATGGTCAGTAAATCCAAATTGATCATATGTCACCCTCCCCTTTTCATAGTGCTTAAAGCGAAAACCTTCCCCCCCCTGTTACTCATTCTTTCATACTGCTTACACCAAAAACCCTCCCCCCCCCTAACCCCCCCTCCCCCCAACCCCTTTTGGTTCTACCTAGGGGCATATCTTGTGACCTCCCACATACTCTTACCCTCCCCCACCCTCGTCTTTCCACATCAACCATCTCACCCGTGAACCCCCTTTCTGCCCCAAACGTCGTGTCCCATAAAGTGATCTATTCCCCAATCACAATTCACTCACAATTCTTTCCTAAGTCCCTACCCAGTGCCTCTCACCCCTCATCTGAGTTCAATTTCTGTTTGTTGTTTTCCAGCCAGATCGTGACATTTTCGGGAGTGTCAAAAAACTGACTTTGACCCAGCGCCGTCACTCTCAATCGGGCTGGATACAACAACGCATATTTAACTTTATATTGAAGTAGAGCGCATTTGACATCTCAGAATCTGGCTCTCTTTTTCTGAAGCTCTGGGGAGAAGTCTGGATATATAGATATCCTACTACCATTAAACATCAGGTTCCCCTTTTCCCTGGCTCTTTGCAAGATATTAACTTTGTCACGATAATTTGATAGTTTAACTAGAACTGGTCTAGGAAATGACCCCTGCGGGTGAGGCTTAAAAGGTACCCTGTGCGCCCGTTCCACACAGAAGTTTGGTGATAGTGGAGTTATACCTCCTAATTCTTCCTTAAGCCACTTCTCTAAAAAAGCCACAGGATCCTTTCCCTCACTGTGTTCCGGGAAACCCAATACCCTGATGTTCTCCCTCCGTGATCTATTTTCTAGATCGTCCAACTTGTATGCCTGGGCCTCTACCTTTTCCCGGAGAGCCTTTAACTCCTTTTTTAGGGGGTTGAGCTCATCTTCTACCACACCCAGCCTCTCCTCCACCACTGATGTCCTCTCCTGGATAGTCTGTACCTCTTGCCATACCAGTGTGATTTCTTCTCTGACTCCCCTCATTTGAACAAATAGCTCCGCCAAAGTAGCCCTGCAGATGTTAACCACCTGCAGTACTTCTTTAAGTGATGGTTCTGTCTCCCCAGTGCTACTCTTATTTGTCTCTTCTAAGCTAGTTGATAATTGGGGGCTGGTAGGGCGTACCCACACCGTCTCCTCCTCCAATGCCACAGGTGCCTCCAAATTTGTTTTGCTGGGCCCTTGACTCTTCCTCTGCTGTTTACTGTCTTGATTATTTTTTGTTATAGACTGCGTATTGCCCTTAGTTGGTGTTTTAGATGGCGAATGGGCATACTTTTCTAATTTTGCCGCCACTGCTGAAGTATCCTTGGATTTGGATTTCTGAGTGGACGGTATCTGGTCCTCCCCTTTCTTTTTCGTCATGGTAAAGAAAGAGTCCTCTCACTCCCAAAAGGGGAGAAAGAGGGGAAGGAAAAAAAAACAAAAGAGAAGAAAAAAAAAAAAGGGAAAAGATTGACTCCTTGTACAGAATAGAGGCCTCTATTTCTGGTAAGTCCAAACCTAGGTAGCACACCCTAGGTGCCACTGTCCGCCAATTTCTTGCTCTGTCTTCATTTTTCACACTCTTTGTACTACGTGGCCTTTCCTCCGTGCTTGTATACTACCTCCTTAAGCGTCTCCTCTCTCACAGGAGAAGCCCTTGTGAGTCAAGGCAAAGCACACTGCCCCTGCCTTGTGCCAACAGTCCTACTTAGGGGACCCCCTTGCAGGCTGTATACAAGACCTTTTTCACCTTCCCTCCACCCCCTCTCTCACAGACGGTGGAAATCGAGAAGGCCCTCAAGAGCACCCACCAGGTACCATCATATAACGATCAGCAACATATAAAGATCAGCAACAGAAACTGCAAAGTGCATTTCCTATGTCTCCTCCAGCCTCTACACCTCTGTGCGTGTCAGCATGATTGTTCCATCAAGGGAGAGACACAGTAGAAAAAGGAGGAGAAAAGAAGCAAGCATGGGTATGTCCACATATGTCCCCGTTTGTTTTTAAAACAGTTAACCGATAACAAGATTCCTGGGTCTGTCAACTGAATCAGCCTGCACGATCAGTGCCCATAGCTACTTACTTTCTGAGTGCACCTCCGTCTTTAATCTGGTAGCACCGTTATTGCTCCCAGCCTAGATACACTCACCAGTCTTCCCGCATCCTGCATGCACTAGCCCCTCAGGAATCGCCTCTCCCCTCCTCACTCCAGGGCAAGAAACTCTCATATGTATACCCGCATCACCTTCTCCGAGCCGTGGCTTGCAGCCCGCCTCCCTCACTGCTCCAGCAGATGAGCTTGACCGGCCCCTCGCGGCTAGCGGGACACACGCAGGGCTTTTCAGTGCTGACTTGACGGGACCTTCAATCACACCAGCGGTTCCAGCCGCCCGTCACCGTCGCCATCGCCGCTGATCCTCTCTGGAAGGGTGAAAGCACTCCGGCCAGACTTGATCCGATCAGCCCCTAGGAGAGACGCTGGGAGAGACGCTGGACACGACGTTCAGGGCAGCGCGGGAGCTCCGACTCTCAACCACCTCCCATCCGGTCACGCCCCCGTTACACCGACCTGCAGTAAACTCTAATTATGTTTGTTTTTCATGCAAATGAGTATATTTCCACACTAATTAGTAAATTGCCAACTGATGGGGGCAAATAAAAACATAGTGATCCTCAAAGGACCATGCATGGGAAGCTCTGATGTAGTTCTTTGTATAGGTGTTAGTGGCTCTATAGAGACCTCAGTTTAGATTGGATGTACTAGCAAATGACCATTGCCCAAAGTGCGATGTTTGAGGAGTATAGTTCAGAAGAGAATCCAACAAATTTATAAAAGTTATAATACAACGGTCTAGAGGAGGTTAGTTGATCAAAGCTTAAAACAAGTCCATCTTTCCTTGTGGGTCAGCAGAAAGTTCTGCCTGCATAACCATACCAGGAAATATCAATCAATATACTTTGCAGACCTCCCTCGCACTGTGGGTAAAGTACTACAACTGTATAGAAAAACTATTCAAAAGCACTGTTCCGGGGACTCCACTCCACATCCCCAAAAGTATAGCACAGGAAGTACTTGTAAATCCTATAGTTAGATCATGGTCAATGTTCCAACATCCACAAGAAGCATGTATACAGTGATACTTATCAGATCCTGTTGTCTGTGGTGGTCTCAAAACCAGTGGATGTAACATCCATCCTAAAGCAATCCTATCTCATATAGGTCACTGGTTTGTCATGGTGAGGAGATGAGACTCTGGCAAAATCCTGACCAGTTTCGCCAGTCTCAGCTGGCTACTTCAGAGGCTGTTGGCATAATAATGAATATAAAATCAAATACTTCCATCAAGAAAACCACAAAAAATATTATTTTTATTTTACATTACGTTTTTAATAACATTTTTTAAATCTCAGTTTGTTTCTAGTTTGTTTTTCAACTTGTGACAACAGTTTACATGTTCAACAGTATCTCTCTACCCAAAGTCCGACAGTTTTTTTAATCCCAAACTTCAAAATGCTGATGCCTTCTTATCTAGTAATGGCTCATCACAAGCAGTCATGTCAAGAGGTATCCACTAGACCCTGAATTATATACCTATGGGGAATTTAACAGAGAGAAAGAAATTTAGGTTAACCAACACACCTGATATCTTGAAGAATAGGCATGTACGATGCTTCATAGATGTATCCATGAACGCCAAACAACTCAAACCTATTCTCATTATATACAAATGCAGTGTCGGTACATATGGAATAATCCACAATAAATAAAAGAAAAGAGAACATGTTAGATCCTAAACATTCAAGAATACTGCCCAGTGCACCTTACAAAGTGATTAGTGAACCTTTTTCATTAGATTGAAATAACATTTAGTAAAGATTAACATATACGTAGACCAAAACATAATTCTTCTTATTAAGAGATCAGGTTATATTTGTATTTACTAAAAATGTTAAAGTTTGAAATGTTACTGTATGTCTTACTCTGCATCATCTAGTTTGAAAACAACAGGGCCTACATGTATAACAAGAAGGGATTTTGTACTCAGAGCTGATCTTTTGGAGACCAAATTCTGGTCTTCCTATGGAAATATACTTAATATATTGCTCATAAATCAGACAGCCCCCCTTTTTCTTTGCCCAAGGGCAAAGTAAGCAAGTAATGTATTCATCAGCATAAGGCTATATTGCAAGCCCTTAAGGTAGCCAGATGAGTTATTAATTTAAGGACATCTGTTTAAAGTGTTTACAGCAGAAAAATATGATAATAGACAGCCTATTATAGCCTAACCTGTAACAAACTGGGTGGATATGATATACATTTCCAGTACTTTTCTCAGTCTTATCAATACTATGAAAATCGGAATGAAACCTCATACAAAAAAAGAAAATCTGTTCACACAATATGAGATCATTTAAATAAACATTAAGTATACAAACAAGTGGTGCACTAATTCAAACACATTAGTATTGAAGTGCTAGAATGATTAGCGATTATCCATGTATATAATATTTAGAACTCTAATAAAACAATCCCTGAAATAATTGCAAAAAGAGTACTTCTGTGTTACAATGTGAAAGACAAAAGAGTGATCTTCAATGTGCTCAACAACATGGACTCTATTGCCACAAGCGAAGGCATACCAGAGAGCAATGACTCCCTTTTTGAGTAGTTGTATTGTGCATAGATGTTATAATCTTCATGGGATCAATGTAGTTGTTAGGTTCCACCATGCCTCTCTATAAATCACCTCAAAACATTGCATGCATGGAAAAAGAGAAAAGAAGAGCCAAGAGCACTCAATAGTGTAAATCTGGTCTAAAATTTTACTAAAGAAGGATGAAAAACACACATAAATTAAAGTAGTAGCGCTACCTATATACAGTCAATACAGTCACAACGTCATCAGGGGCTTAAAGACGTCACCAACTTACCACGCAGTATATACTCCATTGGAAATCAAAGGTGGAGGAGACTTTACTAATAAGGAAGTAATTTGGCATTGTGGATATTGGGATTATCTTGATTTTCCATGATGTGATGGTGAGTTGGAGCCTCTCAAAGCCCACAATGGCATAATTTGTGACAAAATGCATTGGAAGGAATTGGACATGATCACACATTCGGAAGTGTACTGATCATGTCCTAATTCACTGTGGATACACAGAACTACTACTTTCATTTATGTAAGTGTTTTTAATCCTTTTTTTATTTAAAAAAAAAAAACGTTTACACCAGATTTACACTAATAAGAGTGCTTGGCTCTTTTCTCTTTTTTCATACATGCAATGTTCTGGGGTCATTTACAGAGGGAAGTGGTGGAATTTAACAACTACATTGAACCCATGACAGTTGTAACATCTATGCACAATATGACTCTCATGTGTGGCATGATGGTGGAGTGGAGTTTATGTTGTTGAGCATATTAGAGGATCACTCTTTTGTCTTTCACAATTTGACCCAGAAAGACTCTTTTTATGATTATTTCACAGACTTTTTTTTACATATTATTCACACTGATATTATCTAATCATTCTTGCACTTGAGTGTTAACATGTTTGGATTAGTGCAGCACTTGTTTATATGCTTATTGTTAATACCATGTCATTGTCTAATATGAGAAGCAGTGATAAACTAATATAGCATACAGTATGCATACTCTGGCAAAACATTTGATGATAGATTTCTTGGGCATAAGCAGAATTTACATTGTTGCTTTTGTGATAGGAAAAAAAGAAACACCTTAAAAAATCTATAATAGCTGCAGATGTGATAACAGGATAATTAAATAAAGGATAATGTGTAGGATAAAAAAAAGGAATTATTATTTTGGTGTAATATTATATACACATATACACATATTCTCTTTCCTCTCCCATAAACTGTGCGTATGTATTTCATATGAAGATATGTAGAAAAATGAACTTAAATATAACAGGAAGAGGGAGGGGAAAATGATTTATGATTAGAAACTACCTTTTGTGATAATTAACTATTTGCATATTTCTATCTCTCTCTGTATATAAGCATCTTCCCTCCTCTAATGAAGGCAAAATAGATGACAAAAGAATTCAGAGAACATATATGCATATATACAAAGGATTAGTATACATACACATATACAGTTTACATGCATACACATATATACATGCACATACACATATATACACATATAAATACACATACCCATACATACACACACATATTTCCCAAGAACGTTAGAGGAACCCAGGAAGAACAGTATTCATGTAAGGGTGTTAATTTCCAACTATTCGTTTAACACATTGGGTGACATGTAGCTTAGAGTAAAAATCCAGGGGGTTTCCTGTAAGCATAATCTGGAAAAACTTTCACCTTCTGGAATGGTCATAGGTATATAGCTTCTACACCAAAAGCTCCAGCCCCTGTGTGCTACCTCCATGTACCAGTGAGAAAAGGTGCCGGACACTATGTTTATCCCATTCTTTTTCAACAAACCATCGGTGTTCTCCGAATATCTCCCGCATGGTACATACAGTTCTGCCCACAGTGGAAAAGGATTGGCAAATGTTCTTGAATAGCCCTTTTTATCATTAAATTTGGTGACGAACAATGTGTCCATCTACCTATCCACTCATGTGCCCTGTTTATTTCCATTTAGCCCATAGCGGTAACGTTCAATCACTTTTTGAATATGGTCCTTGTGGTATCCTTTCTCAATAATTTTTTTAGTTAATACTTCCGCTTAAGTCAGATAGTCTGCAGGATTTGTGCAATTCCTACAAAGCCTGCAGAACTAACTGTACGGAATATTATCATTCCACCTAGGGTGGTGGCAGCTCTCCTTATACAGATATGAATTGCCTGCCATTTCCTTGAAGTGGGTTTTGGAAATTATCTTACCATCCTGATCCCATGACAGCACCAAGTCCAGAAACACAAGAGAGATGGGATCTACCACATGAGTAAACTGGATATCGTATGTGTGGCATTACAGTAGGAGACAAATTTAGAAACAGTCTCCAATGACCCATTTAATATTATTAGCACGTTATCAATATAATAACCATAATATACTAGGTGTCTGGCATATGGGTTCTGGGACCAGATGTTGTACTTCTCCCAGAAACCCAAAAACAGGTTGGCATAACAGGGTGAAAAGTGTTTACTCATTGCTGTGCCAGCGATCTACCTGTAGAACAAACCATTAAATTGGAAATAATTTCGTTTGAGAGCAAACTTGGTACATTTACTGATGGAGTGTGACTGGGAAGGTTGCATATAATCGGCCCCAGGTAAAAAGTGTTCCACTGCTCTTAATCCACCCTCATGAGGGATAGAAGTGTATAAAGAGCACACATCAAGGGAGAGCCAAAGATAGCTAGGCTCCCACTTGTAATGTTCTAGACTTTCCAAGACATCGGGTAAAGATGTGACTATAGGTTGAAGAAATATATCTACATATTAAGAAAACCTACTAGTGATGCTGTCCATACTAGCCACTATGGGTCTCCCAGGTGGACATAATGGACTCTTGTGGACTTTGGGGATGTGGTAGAAGTATGGAATCTTGAAATTATGGTTAATGAAAAACTGTTTTTCAATTGTATCTATAATCCCACTAGTAAATGCATCATTGACCAGCTCTGATAATTCAAGCTTATACTCTGGGAGAGGATCTTTACTGAAGATCTCATATGTGCTACAATCTGAAAGGAGCCGTGTGGCTTCCTTAAGATAGTCCTCTCTATTTTGGACAATAATACCTACCCCTTTGTCAGCTAAGCGGATGATGACATCAGGAGTATTCTTAAGAGCCACTAGGGCCAACCGTTCTGGTTTACTGAGATTACTCTTCATAACCTTACCTCGTAGGTGTGCACACATTTTTTGGAAGTCAGTGTAAACCGTGCCATAAAATGCCTTAATATACTTCTTTTTTTACATGATGGGGGTAAAATGCAGACTTCAGTCGAAACCCCATATGTATGATATGGTTATCAAATGGAGTGGACACAAGACATTATCACAATTTCCTTCAAGCAACAGTTCCTCCAATATACCCAAAAGTGTCTAGTTCACTTTCTGACCAATCTGGTGCCACCGTTATACATTTGAGTGCGTCCATCTCCTCATGTACTGGGGGCTGGGATTTGTCTTTCTGTTTTAAGCATTAATATCTTTTGACAGTAAGATCACGGATGTATTTGTGTAAGCCCCTAAATATGTCACAGATATTAGCATTGCAACTAGGGGCAAAATTTAGCCCTTATTGCAAAAGGCTAGTCTCACTGTCACTGAGAATATGTGACGACAAAATGAATATTTTAACCACTTCAGCCCCCTGGAAGGATTTCACACTTTAGGACCAGAGCACTTTTGCGTTTCGGCACTGCGTCGATTTAACTGACAATTGCGCAGTCGTGCGACGTTGTACTCAAACTAAATTTGCGTCCTTTTTTCCCCACAAATAGAGCTTTCTTTTGGTGGTATTTGATCCCCTCTGCGTCATTTCTGATCGCCGCTATAAACAAAAAAAAGAGCGATAATTTTGCAAAAAAAACTTTTCTTACTTTTTGCTAAAATACAAATCCAAAAAAAATAAATAAATAAAAAACATTTTTTTCATTGGTTTTGGCGATTTATATTCTTCCTCATATTTTTGGTTTAAAAAAATCGCAACTGGCGTTTATTGATTGGTTTGCGCAAAAGTTGCCGCGTTTACGGACGCTGAGAATTCATTTCTGGGATTTTTATTTTTTAAATTTTTTACTAGTAATGGCGGTGATCTGCGATTTTTAGCGGTACTGCAATATTGCAGTGGACATGTCGGACCATTTTGATACTTTTTTGGGACCATTGGCATTTATACAGCAATCAGTGCTATAAAAATGCACTGATTACTGTGTAAATGCCATTGGCAGTGAAGGGGTTAACCTGCTGAGGGCTCTCTAAGGGTTAAATGTGTTCCCTCACTGTGTTCTAACTGTATTGGTGCTGGGCTGGCAGGGGGAGGGGAGTGATCACGGCTTCCATATACAGGAAGGCTGTGATCACTGCCCTTCCCCCTCTGTCAGAACGGAGATCCGTGTTTACTTACACGGACCTCCGTTCTTTCAATGCGGCGGGGGGCATTGCAGGTAGCTGGCGGTGATCGAGTCTGCCCTACCTGATCCCTGGCCCCGCCCAGACACAGTGAGTGCGTGAGCGCGCCTCCGGCGGCGATTGCGCGCTCACAATGCCAGTTGTCACGGCCGCCATCAGGTGACGGCGTTTCGTGATGATGAGCCATCTTGCCGCTGTCGGCAAGCGGTTAATGGTGGAGTTAACCCTTCCTCCTCTAGTGCCTCTGGTTCTTCTATTTTTCGTTTTTCTACGGGGGGGGGGGGTGTTGACTAAAAAATGATTTGCTTTTTATCTTCTTGGTCTCCGT
>BLSH010283355.1:179046-199993 GCA_018402905.1 Glandirana rugosa
TATGTCATTAGTCACCTGTAAATTTAAAGACTAGCGACATATTTACAGTAACCAGGGTTTTTTCGACATGTCAGACATTTTTGACACTTTTTTGGGACCAATGACATTTATACAGCGATCAGAAATTTAAATGTCCACTGATTACTGTATAAATGTCATTGGCAGTGAAGGGGTTAACCTGCAGGGGGCGATCTAGGGGTTAACTGTGTTCCCTGGGCGTGTTCTAATTGTGGGGGGGCTGGGCTACCATGGGCATAAGAAATCTAAATGATCCCAGTGACAGGGATCAGAAGATCTCTTATGTCCACATTGAAAGAGCGGAGAACCGCCATGTTTACATCGGCGGTTCCCCGCTCTGTGGCTCTAGCAGCTCATCGCAGCTTGCCGGTGGACATCAGGTCCACCCGAGCCGCGGGCACACTCCTCTGGAGTGTGTCGGGCACGAGAGCGTGCCGGCGGCGGCGTGCGATCGCCCCCTAGCAGCGCCTGTGCAAACCGCCGCCTTTTTACGGCGATTCGTGCTAAACGTCCACACCGCCGCAGTAAATATACTGCGCGCGGTGTGGAACCGGTTAATGGGCATATAGAAATTGGCTGAAGCAAAACTGTCCTGTAGCTGGCCAATTTCTAACAAACGCCCACTAAAAATTAAGATAATGCAAATGATACAGCAGTTTTAAAATTGCAGCAGGATATATTTAATGATGAATTTAATTATGAAGAATTGTCCAAAGTGTATTAAATACTCTGAGTACAAGCTGGCATTTTACTAGCATTGTAGAACAAGAATTGTAGTGTAAAATTGGCCAGTAGCAGGACAGTTTTAATCATGCATAATAGGCCTATGCCTAACTTTTATTTTAACAGTTGAGTTAGGAAGGGCCGGCTCACACTGGTCCGACATGCGCTCCGACTTCCAGAGCACAAGTTGTATGACATGCCAGAATGAATGGTTCCCTATGAAAGCCGTCTTAACTGGTCCGACTTGTGTCAGTTCAACTTCGAAAATGCTCCCTGCACTACTTTGGTCTGGCTTGGGCACGATTTCAGTCCATTGATTTCAATGTAAGTCAAATTATGAAAGGAAACCTCACACCAAAATGTAAAAAACAACGGCATGCCCCCCCCCCCCCCCCAGACCATGCCAAACCCTTTGGATCTGGTATGGATTTTAAGGAGAATCCACACACCAAATGAAAAAAAATGGTGTGGGGCCCCCCAGGATCCAAACCAGACCCTTATCTGAACATGCAGCCCGGAGGTCAGGAACCACACCAGGACCATACCAGGCCACATTCCCTCAACATGGGGGTGTGGGTGCTTTGACTAAGGATGGGCTCAGGGGTATTCGGAACCAAACATGCCTGAGTCCGCCAGGAAGTGCACCCTGCGCTGTGCTAATTACAGGCATTGAGACATTACCCGATCGCTGCAGCCGCGCATTGGGGAAATGTCACACTGCCTGTGATTAGCGCAGCGCAGGGTGCACTTCCTGGCGGACTCGGGCACGTTCAGTTCCGAACACGCCCGATCCCATCCTTAGCTTTGACCACCGGAGAAAGAAGACACGTTGGAGCTATCTGATGTACTGTTTTTATCTATTTTTGACACTTTTTTGGTGAATGGGTAGGGGTACTATATACGCCATACTCGTTCACATAGGAGAGGCCAGGATCTGGGGGCCCCCTTGTTAAAGGGAGCTTCCAGATTCCGATAAGCCCCGTCCGCAGACCCCAACAACCACTGCCCAGGGTTGTTGGGAAGAGGCTCTTGTCCCCATCAACGGGGACAAGGTGCTTTGGGGTGGGGGAGCCCAGAGACCCCCTGCCTCAAAGCACCCATCCCCCCCATGTTGAGGGCATGTGGTCTGGTATGATCCAGGACTTTCCTGACCTGCCAGCCTGCATGCTCGGATAAGGGTCTGGTATGGATATTGCGGGGGACCCAACGCCATTTACAAAAAAACTATTCTGGGGCATGGAGTTCCCCCTCAAGATTAATACCAGACTCAAAGTTGGATCCCGTTCATTGAAGTCACATGGAAGCCAGGTATGAAGTTGCTGGGCAAAGTCGGATCAGAAGTCGTGTAACTTCCGTGTCAGAATAGTGTAAACATAGCCTCAATTAATTTTAGGTGCTCACTGTTCTTCACGTTTTTTTTCTTTCAAATGATGCAGTAGTGTGCTGCAAACAAAAGGCAGCTACAAAAACAGATGGTTACAAGTCATCACTGTGCTTTGTGCACCCCAAACTTACCAAATGTCCTATTAATATAAAATAAAAACCAGGAGACCACCAAAAGAAATGAAACCCCAAAATACAATCTACAAAATCCCTACAAACCTACAAAGACCCATTTTTTGTAAAGGGAAGCCTTGCAGCAAAAAATCAGTTAAACCTAAATCATAAACATATAAAAAAAAAACAATAAACTCCCAAAATAAATGAACACTCCAAAGTATTGGACTTGATGTGAAAGTCATTGCAGAAAAAAACTATAGATGAGAACAAACAATAGAACAAAAAAGCAAGCAATTAGAATTAATGTACAGTTTCGTAATTGACCCTAATCTCCCTGTGGGATTTTGTTCTATTCTCTATCCTCACCCTACAATGTGCAAGTTTTTGAATCGCTGTTCCTCATAATATTTCAAGGTGCGTGATTTTCAAATGTGTTACTTGAGCATTACACTTTTAAAACTGGCAAAATACAACATACTTTGTATGCAAAGATTTGTTTGGATTTGTTAATGTTTCCATCTTTAATTTAAAGAGGAACTTCCCTCTCAGTCAGCACTGACTATTTTTAATCCTTTTGCTGCTAGCTTTATAAAAAAAAAGATAGGAAAGTAAATCATATTTACTTTTTTTACATTTCTCCAGTTACTTCCTTGTTTCCAGGCCTAGGTAAATAATGTCATACATCCCAGGGGTCTTCAAGAGAGAAGTAGGGGTTTTCTTAGCGAAATAGTACACCCTCATGCCTGCATGCCTGAGCTAAGGGCAGGTGGATTCCAGGAAGTAAATGCTACATGAGTCATCTGCCCTTACTCAAGATGGCCACTTCCAGAAATGCCAGGGGATGTTTTCCAATTTGATTTCTCAGCAAAATAAAGCATGGAGAAATGGATGGATGGGTGGGTTTGCTTTAAATATTGAAAATTAAGTAAATAGTGTTTTTTGGTTTGTGGTGCTCGGGTACATTGGCATTCTCTTTAAACACTTACATACTGTAAATGGACACTTTTCCTTTTACAATTTAGTGAAGAGAAAATGGGGTTGAAGAGCTCCTTAGCAAATTGTGCAATTATCCATAATGGAGCAAAAGTCGTGTATGACCTCAGCAGACATTTCTTACTGTAAATACAAAAAAAAATTAAAAAAATCAAACATCAAAAATAAATGATCTTTTTAGTTGCTAAAGGATCCAATTAAAAGAAAACATAATGTGTTTCCGCTTATGTGTCGGGTATGCCTTGACAGGTCCTTCAAAATAAGGAGTCTGGGTTTCATAAGCATAGTTTTTTCTGTCACATCTTGAGCAAAAGCAGCAGCGTATAGCAATCCAAGAATACAAAACATGGGAGACAATATAAACATTATAAATCTACACAACAAAGCTATCAAACTCCTCAATGAAAATATAAAAAAGTTATGGTGGGAATGACACCTTGGCTCTGAATTGAGTTCAAGCTATGGAAGAAAAACAACAGAGAGAAGTTGAAATATATTCAGGTTACTATATTGTTTTCTTTGCATGCTTCTAGTTAGAGTTTTGACTTTCTTCCAGGAAGTTGATGAAGCACCAATTTTTGTTTTTAATCCAATATTACATGTCCTGTCAGAGACAGAAAAGACGCCAAAACTATCACCCTTGCAGGTATCACTATCCATCTGGATAGACATAAAGATGTTTCATACAAAGAAAGCTGCAAGTGACCCAAGGGAGTGGAGTGCTAGCCTTCTCACAAATAGCTGTAAAATGACTAAATCATTCCAGAGAAGAGATGTACAGATCCCATAACTTTAGAAAAGAGTATAAAACATTTTCCTTAGTAACACTTTAATGTCTGGAATAAAAATGTAACTTCTGTGATAGACTGTAAAGTATACAGATTTGGTAAGATATGAATGTTGTATATGTAGAAAATGCAGACACACAGTAAAAGCTGACTGTAATTAAAAGATAAGTGCACCATATGTCATGTTTTACCCCCTCCTTCTCTCCTCCACGTTTTTAATATAGGTCATTTGTAAAGTACCTAAACCCCAATCTGAAATCTTCACTGGGTGGCCTACCCAGTACTTAAGAGCCTAAAATCTTTAGGCTGGCTTCACAATGCTGTGCGGAGCAATTCACAGCAGGGGTCCGGTGTGTGACGAACGCGGGTATCAGATCGCTGCCCTCCTCGCCGACCAGCGGCCGAGGACCCCCTTGATCTAATACTGCACTTGTCACGAACGTAACAATGCCACTCTCAGCTGCTTTCAGCACAAACATTTCCCAGTTTGCGGGACCATCGTCTAAGTGCCAGCCACCTGAGAGCGATTGTTACCGGGCTAATTCAAACAATTAACCCTTTCTCTGCCACCACTTCTGGATGCCGGCCAGGAGACCCATATGTTAGCAATACCAGTATTTCAGAAAAACCACCTATAACACACACTGTCACCGCAGACAGGTATATGCAGATGCTTTATTTTAAAAACAGCAGCGCTCTTCAAAGGAACAGTTCGTAACAAAATAAAAAATACCTACATTTCAAATGTCCATGCCTAATCAGTGTTTCTAAGATG
This sequence comes from Glandirana rugosa, assembly GCA_018402905.1. NCBI lineage: Eukaryota > Metazoa > Chordata > Amphibia > Anura > Ranidae > Glandirana > Glandirana rugosa. Next base: position 183,844 of record BLSH010283355.1, read on the forward strand.
ATTTCCTGGTTCTCAGATGTTGCTTCATTGATGGTACTTGAGATCCGACAATTGATCTTGGCAATCCTTTTTCTCTGGATGAAAAGGGGTGGAGCCATACCCCTCTGTCCATTTACAGGAGAGGGCGTTTTCTTAGACAATGTCCAGGGGGGCCGCGATACATGCTGCATAATCTACCACTGGATTATGAAAATCACACCTTGTGATTGGGCCGCCTGGCAAACCTCACAGAGAAATTCAGTCTCAGCATGCATAAAACTTTCAAATGACTCCAAACATGAGAGTGTTGAGACCTTCTAGGACCCTGGGAAGGGAATACACTAGTTCTATCCCTCTTTGGGTAACAAGGGGTGAATGTTTGTACTTGAATTATCCGGGATGAAATTCTACATTCAAATATGTATGTTTTATCACTATGGCATACTTCTACTGGAAATTATGAGTTTATATAGCTTTTGGGTAAGTTTTAAGACAGAGAGAGGGTCATCCCTAGGTTAGAGCTGCCAGGGTAATTTATGGGAAAACATCAGTTTCTTTTATGTTTGTTCAAGATAAGCGAGTGGGGCTTCTCCCTGGCCAGTTATGGACCATGATCAGATGGCCCCCTTTGAAGTTGATCTGACCAGAGAGGGAGGGGGTGTAAATGAGGAGCTTTGTCCTGTGTTCAAACTGCCATGTTAACAGGAGAGAAAAAAAAACTTAGCAGCCATTTAAGTAGCTCCCCTTCGAAGATGGAGTCTGTCTTGTTTCGTGCGTGGTATCATCACACGGTGCGTCCCTGTTCACCGTCTGAGGTCCAATTTCGATCTGAATTTTTGGCTGAATTCGGACTTGAAATGGATCAGAAGATGCACAGGACTCCTGTGCCATTCACTCTGCAGCCATCCCGGAGCTGGTCACAGTCTCCTGACATGCAAACTGGATGTGGAGAAATCCGCATCCAATTCGCAATAGTGTGAACCCAGCCTGAGAAATGCTTTGTGCTGTACTTAATTTCTGTGAAAAGCCTGTCTGCCAGCTATTTTTAGTTCTTAAAGCTGAATTTCAACATTCTTTTCACTAGACCTGAATGGAATGGTCAATCCCAGCCTAGATCATACCTCTGTAACATGTTACTCTGTTGTCTGCAGATCCCCTGATAATCTGGGTTTAGTTGTGGCTTTGTATCATGTGACACTCTGTATATCCTGCTGATAGAATCTGTCCTTCCACAGCCCCTTCTCTCATTGCCCAGAGTCTGTAACACTCCCCTTTGTAGTCTTCCAGACTCTGCAAATGATGTAACTTACTTCTCAGTTCTGATAGTGGGTGGGCTTGAATACATCCCAATTAGCATTCAATCCCGCCCAGTCACACCTACAGGAAGAGTCAAAACCCCCCAAGTCCCACCTCACAGATCACACCATTATTCAAGAAGAAACACCTTCCTACACAGTCTGTTCTCATAGCTAGCTGTGTTGCTGCTAGGCGGGATTGAATGGATCAGAATTAGAATTCAATACTGCCCAGTTAAATATGCAGACCAGTATGAACAGGAAGAGTCCCACCCCTCAGATCCCGACCTCCTAGAGCCCTGCTGTCTGTGAAGTGATTAAGGAAATACCTTCATTATAACCTCCCATAGACTTCCTCTGTAGTCTTGCAGTAACCCATTATTTTTTTGACATGCTGCAAGACAGGAAAGACACAGGAGGAGGTATGACACATTTACACCTTTCACCACTCCACTCACACAGGGGCCCAGAAACACCCACAGTAACCCTAGGACCCACCCACATCAACTCCCAGAACTGGTACAAATCACACCCATAGCCAGCCCTGAAGCTACAGAGGCTCAAAGGATCATGGGACATGTAGTATCAAGACTGGAAAAGAAAGGAAACCGGAAGTTAGAGAACTTTGAAATTCAGCCAGGAGGAGTGACATCACAGACATAGAAACATCTGTATATAGCTAAAGCTACATACAAACTGTCAGTGTGGATGTGATTTATTCACACACACAATGCATCTGTTGCTTTGGGGAGGAAAAATTGGAGTTATTTAAATTTAGAGATAAAGTGAAAATGTTGGGAAGGAACAGTTAGAGAAAGAGGGCACTAAAAGTGCCTGTATCCTTATGTGGCAGCTTACCAGGCCTTGATGAAATGTTTTCATGAGTTTTTTCTATATTTTCAGCTGGCGATCCTGTAAATTACACACTTCATGTTCCTAGGGGAATATGCTCTCTCCTTCCCTATATCTGTGGTGGGAGCCATGGTTGACACCCAGGCTGAAGTTTTCGTTCATGCTTCAGCCTCATTACAAAGGGGTATGAGTGGTTTACAAAAGAAGAATAACATTGTTTGTTCATTTATTATCACAGTAATGGATAAGGCTTTTTCATTTCTGTATGTTAGTGTATACAGATTTATCAAGCAAATCTTTTTTTTTAGTTTGTTGCAAAGTTTCTTACCTCAACAGCCTGTCAGTAACAACACTTTCTGTTGCAGGCTAACGACACTGAGCCACTGCCAGTAGCAACTGCATTTTGAGCCTACAATAAACTCTCCTTCAGTTGGCCTTCGGCTTTTTATCGGCTTTTTATTCCTGTTGCTTTGGCCTAGCATTGTCAGCTTGCAGCAGTAAGTGCTGTTACTGGCAGAAGCCTCAAGTAAGATACTTTGAAACAGATTTACGAAAAATGTCTTAAGCAAACTGTATATAAGTGGCAATGATGCCACACATACTGAAAAACAGATTTAAGGTTTACATACACTTTAAATGCAGGCACCTACAGTGCCTTGAAAAAGTATTCATACCTCTTGAAATTTTCCACATTTTGTCACGTTACAACCAAAAACGTAAATGTATTTTGTTGGGATGATATGTGATAGACCAACACAAAGTAGCATATAATTGTGAAGTGGAAGGAAAATGATAAATGGTTTTCAATATTTTTTACAAATAAATATGTGAAAAGTGTGGTGTGCATTTGTATTCAGCCCCCCTGAGTCAATACTTTGCATAACCACCTTTCATTGCAATTACAGCTGCAAGTCTTTTTGAGAATGTCTCTACCAGCTTTGCACATCTAGAGAGAGACATTTTTCCCATTCTTCTTTGCAAAATAGCTCAAGCTCTGTCAGAATGGATGGGAGAGCATCTGTGAACAGCAATTTTCAAGTCTTGCCACAGATTCTCAATTGGATTTAGGTCTGGACTTTGACTGGGCCATATGCTTTGATCTAAACCATTCCATTGTAGCTCTGGCTGTATGTTTAGGGTCGTTGTCCTGCTGGATGGGGAACCTCTGTCCCAGTCTCAAGTCTTTTGCAGACTCTAACAGGTTTTCTTCTAAGATTTCCCTGTAATTGGCTCCATTCATCTTCCCATCAACTCTGACCAGCTTCCCTGTCCCTGCTGAAGAAAAACATCCCCACAACATAATGCTGCAAACACCATGGTTTACAGTGGGGATGGGGTTTTCAGGGTGATGTGCAGTGTTAGTTTTCCGCCACACATAGCGCTTTACTTTTAGGACAAAAAGTTCAATTTTGGTATCCTCTGACCAGAGCACCTTCTTCCACATGCTTGCTGTGTACATGGCTTCTCACAAACTGCAAATGGGACTTCGTATGGCTTTCTTTTAATAATGGCTTTCTTCTTGCCACTGTTCCATAAAGGCCAGATTTGTGAAGTGCACGACTAATAGTTGTCCTGTGGACAGATTCTCTCCTGAGCTGTGGATCTCTGCAGCTCCAGAGTTACCATGGGCCTCTTGGCTGCCTCTCTGATTAATGCCCTCCTTGCCCGGCCTGTCAGTTCAGGTGGATGGCCAGGTCTTGGTAGGTTTGCAGTTGTGCTATACTCTTTCCATGTTCAGATGATGGATTGAATAGTGCTCCGTGAGATTTTCAAAGCTTGGGATATTTTTTTATAATCTAACCCTGCTTTAATCTTCTCTATAACTTTATCCCTGACCTATCTGGTGTGTTCCTTGGTCTTCATGATGCTGTTTGTTCACTAAGGTTCCCTAACAAATGTCTCAGGGCTTCACAGAACAGCTGTATTTATACTGAAATTTAATTACACACAGGTGGACTCTATTTACTATGACCTGAAAGGGATGTGTGTGCCGCTCAGGCTTGGCAAAGAGGTGCATCCACAGCTGCTGTTTGGATTGCAGGGGATGGAGCCCGTCCTGGCTCCCGAAAAGATGCAAAGAAGAAAGGGGTAGCCCCTGGAAGTCGCACAGCCAAGATGTCTTCGAGAGATGAATAGAGTGGCAACCTCAGCCTGGACTCTGACCAGGTCATGACCCTAATGCATTTCACTCCACCCCCCTGAAGCTTAGTCATGGGGGGTGGAGTGAAACTTCTTTCGACTATTTACTAATTAGGTGACTTCTAAAGGCAATTGGTTCCACTAGATGTTAGTTAGGGGTATCAGAGTAAAGGGGGGGTGAATACAAATGCACGCATATTTATTTGTAAAAGATTTTGAAAACCATTTATCATTTTCCTTCCACTTCACAATTATGTGCCACGTTCTGTTGGTCTATCACATAAAATCCCTATGAAATCCATTTACACTTTTGGTTGTAACATGACAAAATGTGGAAAATTTCAAGGGGTGTGAATACTTTCTCAAGGCACTGTATAAATCTGCGAACCTAGTTGGTTCTGTCTGTCTGACTGTCACTCTCTTGCTCTCTCTCTTTATATTTTTACTATATATATACACACACACACACACACACAGTTGTGCTCAAAAGTTTGCATACCCTTGCAGAAATTGTGAAATTTTGGCATTAATATTGAAAATATGACTGATTATGCCAAAAACTGTCCTTTATTTAAGGATAGTGATCACATGAAGCCTGAAGCCATTTATTATCACATAGTTTTTTGGATCCTTTTTAAATCATAATGATAACAGAAATCACCCAATTGGCCCTGATAAAACCGAAATGTTTGGCCTCGGTACAGACACAGAAGGTGGCACACAGGTTAAAATGGCTATTAAAGGATAATTTCTCATATTTGTGGCTTTTTAAATCACAATTACTGTCTGTGTATAAATAGTCAATGAGTTTGTTAGCTTTCACTTGGGTGCCCTAGACACTGAGCAATGAGGAGGTAGGAAAGAACAGTCAAAATACCTGCATAACAAAGTAATGGAACTTTATAAAGATGGAAAAGGATATAAAAAGATACCCAAAGCCTTGAATATGTAAGTCAGTACTATTTAATCCCATATTAAGAAGTGGAAAATTCGGGGCTCTTTTGATACCAAACCAAGTTTAGGTAGACCAAGAAAGATTGCATCCACAACTGGAGGAAGAATTGCCCAGGATATAAAGAAAAACCCACAGGTAACCTCAGGAAAAATATAGGCTGATCTCCAAAAAAGATGGTGTGGTTGTTTTTAAGGAGCACAATTCAATGATACTTGAAGAAAAAAGAGCTGTGTGGTTGAGCTGCCAGAAGGAAGCCTTTACTGTGCCAATGCCACAAAAATGCCCAATGAGGCATGTCAAGGTGTTCTTGGGCATATTGTAACTGGGCTTTTTTGTGGAACGTGTGCAGTAAAGGCATCTTTCTGGCAACTTGACCATGCAGCTTTTTTGTGTTCAAGTATCATCGTATTGTGCTCCTTAAAAACAACCACACCATCTTTTCCAGAGCAGCCTGTATTTCTCCTGAGGTTACTTGAAGATGTTTCTTTGTGTCCTGAATAATTTATGTGGCAGTTGTGGCTGAAATCTTTCTTGATCTACCTGACCTTGGTTTGGTTGAAAGAGATCCCCACATTTTCCATTTCTTATTAAATGATTGAACAGTACTGACTGGCATATTTAAGGCTTTGGATATCTTTTTATTTCCTTTTCCATCTTTGTAAAGTTTCATTACCTTGTTACACAGGTCTTTTGACTGTTCTTTTCTGCTCCCTGGGGCTTAGTATCTAGCCTGCTTAGTGCATCCATGTGAGAGCTAACAAACTCATTGACTATATATACACAGACACTAATTGCAAATTAAAAAGCCACAAATGTGGGAAATTAACGTTTAAGAGACATTTTAACCTGTGTGTGCCACCTTCTGTGTCTGTACCGAGGCAAAACATTCCAGGGTGTGTAAACTTTTCATTAGGGACATTTGGGTGATTTCTGTTATTATGATTTTAAAAGGAGCCAAAAAACGATCTGATAATTAATGGCTTTATGTGATCACTATTCTTGAATAAAAGACAGTTTTTTGGCATGATTAGTCATATTTTCAATATAAATGGCAAACTTTTGCACAAAGTGTGTGTGTGTATGTATATATATATATATATATATATATACACATATATATATATATATATATATATATATATATATATATATATATATATATATATACAGGTGTTTGGCTAAAGAAAGAGAGTGATTTATAACACTGTGCTACAATGCTTTCTGTGTCTCCACTGGACTTCAGGCTGAATGGGTTAACTCTACCTTTAGCTCCATCCCCCAGGGGGAGATGACAAACAGAAGGAGATCAAGATACTTGATAGTTGACAGTACTGTATCATGAGAGATGAAGTTCAGAAAAGAAACTTCACTAAGGCAGTTAATGAACTATTAGCCTACATATTCCAATGTGAACTGGATATAAAGATAGAGAGAGCAGTATATTTACAGGTTGAAAACTGAGGGATTTCCTCTGCTGCAAGGAGACTGCTGCTTCTGTGTGCACATAAACCTGCTACAAGCCTGGGCTATGCGCTAAGGACCAGAGTTGCTCCTGGCAGATCCAGAAGTAAGCTGATAATTGAACAGAGGGACCCATGTTGTTGTATCATTGGGACTTGTAAGAGGACACTGCTTCCATTAAGCTGTTGCTGCTAGAAGATACTGAGCACATAGGAACTGGCCATCCAACTAGCGGCATTACTTACTGCATGCAGACTTTACAGGAATGGTACTCTTGTACACCACCATAAAGACTGGGCCCCAACACTCGCCAGCTGAAGAGGCTAAAGACTGCTCACTTGGATGTGAGGCATAAGAAGAGGTTTGGGGCTTTGAATGAAGTAGTGCCCAAAGGGGGTCACTACCTCCATCCCTATCAATACAAAATAAGGCAAGAGTGGGACTTTGAATGAAGTGTGTGCTTGCAAAGTGTGTAGAGTAAAAAATGTTATTAGTTATTCATGCATGTAATCATATCAGAGTACATAGAATATTAACCCTTAAAAAAATCATATTTGTACATAGTATTAAAAGTCATCATATATGCATACATGCATGCATGAGTGGAAGTAATATTAAGGTCAAAAACTAATGGTCCCTGTTACAATAGAGAGTAGGGAGATCAGGAGAACAGAGGCATGCTTTAAGATAAGGCACCAATTCCCTTATGTATAGTCAAGGCAATGTTTTTTTAAAGAAGGATGGGATTTCAGGGGTGGGCTTCTCCTATTGGACAATGACTCGCATAGGGCTCCACTATCACACCCAGTCCCCGAATTCTATTTACAATCACCAACCGTTGCTAATTATACATGCACAGCAATAGAAAGAATATTAAAAGATTTAATCAATTAAAAAAACATTTATTTTTCCCCCTACCTGGGTTCATTAAACTTCACTCAATGTGCTAACCTCAGATGGGGTTCTAATATATTTAAGACATTTTCACTACTTATTACTATAATAATACATATGGCATCCCCTAGTGACCCTTCCTGGGATTGCAGGTTATCCCAAATCTATATATATATATATATATATACATGTTAAACTCATTCACTAAAGAAGGGGAAGCCCTATTGTTCTTTCTTTTTATTTGGGGTTCTCACAGGGGGTACCTCCACAGGACCCTCTCCACCCCTGCCTACACTCCGAGGCAAAAAAGTATGTAAGATAATAAAGAATATAAAATAATTTTTAGTGTTAGTAAAAAAATAAAAAATAGAAAAATAAAAAAACAGAAAATAAATTGAAAAAATTTTTGTTTTAATAGTCTGTTAAAAAACAATTAAGATCTATATCTTTATTTAGTCCCAAGGGTTGTAAACTTTGTAATCTATGGATCCATCGTGTTTCCATCTGGGAGACCGCTTTAGTCATGTCTGCTCGCCTCCAATGTGGTACAACCCTATCTATCCCCCAAAATCTAATTTGGGTAGGGTCTTGATTGTGAACTGTGAATTGTCGGAAATGATTGGAAACACTATGCAACCTAAATCCCTTTTTTATATTATTCATGTGCTCTCCCACCCTCTTAACCAAGGTGCGAGTTGTTCTTCCCACATATTGGTAGTTGCATGGGCACATTAACAAAGAGGTAACATGCCTAGATTCACAGGTGATAAACCTTTTAATTTCAAAGGATTTCCCCGTTATTTGTGATGTAAATGTGGTCGTTCCCCTGCCTTACCCCCTAAGCCTACCTGGGGGCTTAGTTTGATTTTTGTTGCTCTTCGGAATCTGGTAAATAACCAGAATCCGAGGTGCCTTAGGAACCAGGTATTTTGTTTCTTTTTTATTTAGTATCCCTTTCTTGAATTTAATATTCAGCATAAGGAAGTAGAAAAAATATTCAGAAAACACTGGAATATATTAAAAAAGGATCCTACTCTTAGACAGATTTTACCGCCTAAACCCAAATTTATTTATAGGAGGGCCCCAAGACTTAGAGATATGGTGGCCAAAAATGTTCCTAAACCCCCGGCTAGACAGCCCACTTTTCTGGACCGTAATGGGTTTTTCAGATGTAGGAGGTGCAGGGCATGTAAAATCTCCCAGGAAAAAGGCAGGGGAACTGCCATGTTTACATCACAAATAACGGGGAAAGCCTTTGAAACTAAAAGGTTTATCACCTGTGAATCTAGGTATGTTACTTATTTGTTAATGTGCCCATGCAACTACCAATATGTGGGAAGAACAACACGCACCTTGGTTAAGAGGGTGGGAGAGCACATGGATAATATAAAAAAGGGATAGGTTGCATAGTGTTTCCAATCATTTCCGACTGGTTCACAATCAAGACCCTACCCAACTTAGGTTTTGGGGGATAGATAGGGTTGCACCACATTGAAGGGGAACAGACATGACTAAAGCGGTCTCACAGGTGGAAACACAATGGATCCATAGATTACAAAGTTTACAGCCCTTGGGACTAAATATAGATATAGATCTTAATTGTTTTTTAACAGATTTTTTTTTTCAATTTATTTTCTTTTTTTATTTTTCTATTTTTTATTTTTTTACTAACACTAAAAATTATTTTATATTCTTTATTATCTTACATACTTTTTTGCCTCGGAGTGTAGGCAGGGGTGGAGAGGGTCCTGTGGAGGTACCCCCTGTGAGAACCCCAAATAAAAAGAAAGAACAATAGGGCTTCCCCTTCTTTAGTGAATGAGTTTAACATATATATATATATATAGATTTGGAATAACCTGCATTCCCAGGAAGGGTCACTAGGGGATGCCATATGTATTATTATAGTAATAAGTAGTGAAAATGTCTTAAATATATTAGAACCCCATCTGAGGTTAGCACATTGAGTGAAGTTTAATGAACCCAGGTAGGGGGAAAAATAAATGTTTTTTAATTGATTAAATCTTTTAATATTCTTTCTATTGCTGTGCATGTATAATTAGCAACGGTTGGTGATTGTAAATAGAATTCGGGGACTGGATGTGATAGTGGAGCCCTATGTGAGTCATTGTCCAATAGGAGAAGCCCACCCCTCAATTTGCATGCTTCTGAGTTACAACCAATCACACAGAAGCACAGGTATATAAAATAACATCCGGAACAGGCATGATGTCACTTCCTGAAGACGCCTGATTGGCGAAACGTACATCGGAGACGTCCCATACAGTATCACTTCCGGGTCTACACTATCCCTATTGCAGTGCAGCCTTGATCCGAGGCTTGGAACGCACACCACTGTCGGATCCATTAGCATTACTTACCACCTTACTGACCCTGCGCAGGCTTGCTGATTACACCCAGTGGCGGGATTTGGGCACTTAAAAATGTGAGTGTGCATCTTTCTGCTTTTATTATGGAATTTTATTGATTAAAACTACTACACTATGAGAATTATTTTATGGCCTCCTGTGGAGTCATTCTCATTACTATAGAACGGGTCTGCACTTCCAGTGGAGAGGGATCAGCTCCTAGGAAACCTAAGGCTTTCCAAACACGTGTCCTGACCTTCCTGGAAAAAGGAGTCATAATGTTTTGGTGAGTTGCCACCTTTACCATAGGACGAGCACTGGTGGAATAAGTCACTTACAAGAAACAAGAAGGATTCACATGGTGTTGGGATACACTTTTTTGACTTTTGAGCACCTTGATATATATGCCATCACATATGTTATAATATCGTATGAATATTAGTTGTAATACGAGTTTTTATTATTGTTTGAAGATTTTTCACTGTTTATATGGGATATGCCAATCTGAGTATATTGCAGGTTTAGTACTCTGTTTAGGCACTTATCTCTATTGATTAAGTCAGCACCAATACCTTTCCTTTTAAAAATTGCAATTGTGGTGATTCACACCTTTAAAGGGGCAGCGACTTACTATCAGTCATCCACTTCACGTCATGGTATAGGGCGCCTTTTCCCATTGTAAATTCCTTAGTGTTTCAGTTTCTGAAGACACGTAACTCCCATATTTTTATCCTCCAGGAAACTCATTTGGTGGGTAAAAAAACTCTTAGCCTCAAAAAAGCATGGGTGGTTCACCACTACCATGCCACATATTCTAATTTTGCCAGAGGGGTGAGTGTCCTGATATGCAGATGACTGCCTTTTAAGCTGTTGGACTTGGCCCTGGACCTGGATGGTAGGTATGTGGTTATTCATGCTCAAATTTACTCTTTAACATGGATTATAGTCGGACTGTACGTGCCTCCTCCAGCCTCGATTAAATTCGTTAATCGGATCACTGCTAAATAGAGTTGAGCGAACCCGAACTGTAAAGTTCCGGTTCGTACCGAACTTTGCAGTGTTCGGGACCCGAACCCGAACTTTTGAAAAAAAGTTTGGGTTCGGGTTCTGGTATTTTTTTCCCGCTTGTTGAATAGCTTCAGGGCAGCCAATCAACAAGTGTTTCACTGGTTTTCCCGTAGAAGCCATCACAGCCATGCCTACTAATGGCATGGCTGTGATTGGCCAGTGCATCATGTGACCCAGCCTCTGTATGAGCTGGAGTCACATAGTGCTGCATGTCATATACTCTCAGGCTAGTGTAGGGAGAGGATGCTGCTAGTGCTGTAAGGGACAGATCATTGTTATTTCCCTATCCCCATTTCTTTGTAGGACATTTGTCCTACTCTTACCCCCACTTTTCTTCCTTTTGCAGCCCTCTAGCACTTTCCAGGACTTTTTTACAGCCATTTTTGTGCCCAAAAGTTTGGGTCCCCATTGATTTCAACCCAAACTTTTCCACGAAAACATGAACCCAAACCCGAACATCCAGGTGTCCGCTCGACTCTACTGCCTACTCCTCTAAAATGTGGTCCTGCTGGGCGACTTTAATCTGTTCCCTGATGTAGAAATGGATAGAATGAAGTCGGATAGAGTTTCAAACCCGGGACTGACGACATGGGTGGAGACTTATGGGTTTGTGGATGTATGGAGGTGGAAGAGCCACAGAGTGAGAGCTTATACCTGTCACTCAGCATCCTACAAAACATTTTCCCGTATAGACGTGATCTATGTGAATGGTTCTCTCCTACCTAGAGTGCGGGATGTCCAGATTTTGCCTAGGGGGGTGTCAGACCATGCCCTTGTGTTTTTAAACCTGGATGTTTCATCTGACCCTGCCGATAGACTCTGGAGACTCTCCAGATACTGGATCATGGATGAGGATGTAGGGCGTAGGTTCATGGGGGAGTCTGAGAGGTACTGGACAGACAACTCTGGTTCAGCCTCGGTGATGACGGTATGAGATGCATATAAGGCCTTTTCTTGTGGGTAGTACCAATCTATTATAGCCGGGGTGCGGAGGGGCCGAAGGGCCGAGCTGACTAGGGTAAAGGCAGAGGCTGTTAGACAGTAGGGCCTGTACGTTAGATTCCATGACCCGGGCCACTATTTTTAACTGCTCTCCCTGAATCAGAGGGCAGTATCCCAAAGGACAGCATTGACTGGAATGAAGCTGCTTTATCAGACTTAGTGGATATTCAAGCAGGGGGGGGCGTACAGGCAGGCTATTAGCTTGGCTTTCTAGGGAGCAGACAGGTGGCACTGATATCCCCTACATTCTAGATCCCCCGGGTGTTTTTCGGACTGCCCCGGCGGAGATAAATAAATTCTTTGCTGCTTACTATCATACTCTGTACAGCTTGAGTTGCATATGAACAAGACAAACTGACCTCCTACTTGGCTACCGTAGACCTCCCGGTACTCACTGAAACCTACCGTAGGAAACTAGACTCACCTATTACTAAGACAGAGATACAGAAAGCCTTAGCAACACTACAGTCCGGTAAGACTCCGGGGCCCGACGGTATCTCAGTCGAATTTTACAAAACATATGCGGAAGCCCTGACCACTAGATTACAGGTATTATTTGTTTGAAGCAGGTGGACTGCCTGACTCCATGGGGAAAGCAGTAATCGTAGTTATCCTCAAGCCGGGGAAAGACCCCTCCCATTGCTCGGCCTATCGCCTCATCTCCCTTTTAAATGTGGATGCTAACTGATAGCAAAAATATTAGCTAACAGGCTTAACATGGTAATAACAGAATTGGTGCACCCGGATCAAACGGGATTTGTGCCGGGGCGGGGCACGGACATAAATATCCAACGCCTCTATACTCATATGGCTGTGGCTGCTTCTGACGAGGCGGGGGTGGTGGCCTCACTTGACACTGAGAAAGCCTTTGACTCAGTCCAATGGGGTTACCTGTGGGTGGTCCTGGCGAAATTCGGATTTGGCCCTAACTTTTTATCCTTGCTACGACTGCTGTATGTTAGTCCACAAGCTAGGGTCCGCACCAATGACAGCCTTTCTGAAAGTATTTCTCTCGGACGGGGTCTCTCCAGGGTTGCTCGCTATCCCTGGATCTCTTTGCTTTCGCATTGGAACCACTGTGTCAGGAAAACGCTGTTGTCCATGGAAACCGGGTCTAGAGGTCTATGCGCGGGTGCACGTAGCGTGTGCGCGCTAGTGCGCATGTGCCTGTGCATGCGCGTATGTGCCGGCATTGGCGCCAAACGCCGCTATTTAAGTGGGCACCACCCAGCAGCCAGTGCTGTCCGTTCTACAGCGTTAAGTGTACCTGTGAGCCTCAGCTCTGTTCCTGTTTGTTTGATCCTGTTCCCTGACCTGCTTGATACCTACCTGCACCGACCCCCAGCTCCCCATGACCACTCTTCTGTCTGATCCCTTGTACCTCTGCTGCCCGCCTGATTACGACTTCTGCCTGGACTTTGACTACCCGTTTGCCTGCTCCTCTGTACCACACCGCCCGCCAGTTGCCGACCCAGCCTGAATCACATCCCTTCCTGTCTGCACGAGCCAACCCGGAATCTCTCACCTCATCTTCAGAGACTCTCCAGCCCTCGTGCCATCCTGCACTCTTGGTCTCCTGTCTACACTACCAGGGGCCCCAGAATCAGGTGCGCAAGAGTGGTTGTTCCCTGCATAAGACAGACTCCACCACCAGGTGCGTGACACACTGGCTGTTGTCCTCAGAGCACATCCGGGGGTGAGTGAGATCATCGTAGGACCAATAGAAAAGAAAGTATCATTGTACGCTGACGACTCCCTGTTGTACTTGGCGGATACTTCCTCCTCGCTCAAAACGGCACTGGCCCTCTTTGACCAATTTAGTAGATAAATTGTAAGAAATTGATGCTCTTTCCCCTACACCCTTCAGTTCCCCGCAATGATACACAGAAACGTCTGAATTGGGTAGAGGAATTCACATACCTAGTGGTGAAGGTGGGTGCTATGGTGAAGGACTATATGGAGTGGAATGTTTGCCCCCCCTGACACCCATGGGATGTGTTGACTTAATAAAGATGCTATACCTGCCGAAATTTTTATATTTCTTTCGGAACACCCCAATGTGCATCCCACGATCCTTTTTCCTTTGCATTGAGGGGGTGGTAGTATCATTTGTCTTGGTTGGCAAAAAGAGTAATATATCTTCCGCTCTCTAGTGGAGGATTGGCGCTCCCTAATTTTCAGATATACTATTGGGCAGTGGTGCTTGTCACCATGCATTGGTGGTTTTCCCAACCTAGGCAAAACTCAGCGGTGAGACTGGAGGCGGCGGTGTTTGGCTCCTATGCGGCCCTCAGTAACTTGGTTTTTAGAGGAGTTAGGGGGCAGTTTACAGCAAACCACACAATTTTTCGCCCCATACCCCCTTGTGGGACAACCTTTAACTCCCCCACTTAAACACTGTTCCCGATCCAGCTGTATGGGCTAAAAAAGGGATCAACACAATCAAACATATAATAATTGATGGCAGATTCTTGCCGTTCCATGAGATGAGAGACAAATATTCGGTCCTTTGAATTCCGCTATTGGCAGCTGAGACATGCCGTGGGGACCCAATTTCCGGAACTGGTGGTCCTGAAGTCGGACTCGATAGAGCGCCTCCTCATCTCAGAGGTGATGGGAAAACCATTATCCTCTCTGTATCTTCATCTCACTGTAGCCTACGATACTAAACCGACATGAGCTGGACAAGTGGAGGGCGGACATCCCAGATCTGGGGGAGGGGGAGGGGGAAGACTGTATCTCCACATTTATATCGTCCCTGATTTCAGCTAGAGATCAGTTCATACAACTAAAGTTTCTGCACAGGGTATATTACACACCTCAGAGACTAGCTTCCATATACCAACAATGTGACCCAAAGTGCACTAGATGCGCAATGGAGCCGGGCTCCTTCTGGCGCATGGTTTGGTCCTGCCCCAAAATAAGAACATACTTGGGGGAGGTGGCTGATACCCTGAGTGATGTAACCGGAATGGAGATTGCCCAGGACCAACGTCTTATGCTACTTAGTTACATGGAAAATGTGGAGGGGGATAGGTAAACTAAACTGTGCCTTACCTTCGCACTATTTTATGCTGGGAGGGAAATCTTGCTACATTGGAAGTCAGTAGACCCCCCTACCAGGACCACTTGGCTGAAGGCAGTTGACAATGTACTACCAGTTTACAGAATCACATATGAGAGTAGACAATGTCCACAAACATTTGACAAAATATGGGCAAATTGGATTGAGGCATGGGGTCGGGCCCATGCTCCCCCCCCCCTTTACTTTACTTTATACCTCCAACTTTACTGATTTGATGACCCAGAATTGCTGAATATGGTGGGTTCCCCCCCACCCTCTCCTTCCCCTTCCTCCATTCACCCCTCCTTATATTCTCATTCTTCAAATCCACCCTGTAGCTTCCCCCCCCCTTTCTCCTTTAAATATAACGAGCCTACATACTCATGGGGGACCTACAAAAGTTAATGTGGATTTATCCTAAAATATTATTAATAGAGTTGAGCGGACACCTGGATGTTTGGGTTCGGCGGGTTCGGCTGAACTTCGCGAAAAAGTTCGAGTTCGGCCCGAACATGACCCCGAACCCCATTGAAGTCAATGGTGACCTGAACTTTTGGGCACTAAAATGGCTCTAAAAAAGTCCTGGAAAGGGCTAGACGGCTGCAAAAGGACGCAAAATGCGTCGGTTGCACCTGTTCGATTGAAAATAATTTTACTTGGTCCGTACCTAGGGTGTTCTGAACAGACATGGAACACGTCTTATCGGTAAATATGTTCGGAGTGTGTCGATAACCATATGAATTCACTGGCATAGGAAAAAAAAAAAATTATACAGAGTTATAAAACCCCCGATGGGGTTAATCTTTTTTTGGGTTTGTTTGTTTTTTGTCACAACCGAAGGAGGAGGAGAAGGAGGTGGCGGTGAAGGTGATGGATGTGGCGATACCAGTGGCGGAGGAGTTGGAGGATGAGGTGTAGGTGAAGGAGGAGGGTAAAAATAAAAAAAATACACTAAAATTCAATAAAGGGATAGGTGTAAACAAACGTCCCGTGAACAGGATGAGAATGGGGGTAAAACGCAGGAAAACGTCGGCAGATCGGGAAAGGTCCTGAAAAAATCTCGGTAAAATCA
>BLSH010283355.1:207764-241767 GCA_018402905.1 Glandirana rugosa
GTGTATGTGTCTTATATATTTGTACGACATACACATTAATATGTGAAACTTACCAGTCATTTTCTTCTCTTTTTTAGGCTTCTTTACACTTTACTCTGCCAGTAACAAGTTTCCTGTCTGGGGTGATGACACTTACATGGGGGGGGGGGGGGGGGTGGGGTGGTCACAAAATATACAATAGCTGTTTAAGTTCAGTACATCTGCAGCCCACTGCATTTGGCAAACGTGGATGTCTTTGGTGGTTTGATGCAGCATAGTTTGAAAACTCACACCTGTCGCACTTTTTGTGCATTCGGGATCATTCAAAAACACCCGCGCAAACACACCCTTTATTATTGCATTTATTGAAGTTGCCTATTTTCAAATATGTATAATTACACATACAGCATGTTTATATATTCTGTGTATGTGTAGGCCAAGTGATTTAGGTGAAATTGGTTTTGCCAAAACAGAAACTCTCAATGGTGCTCATTAACATACAGGTACATGTTAAAATCAGAATTTATTTTTACTAGAAATTTACTTAGAACCTCCAAACATTATATATTTTCTGAAATCAGAGACCTTGGAGAATAAAATGGTGGCTGCTGTAAATTTTTATGTCACATGATATTTGCACAGACATTTATCAAATTTACTTTTGGTGGCTGAATGGAGTGATGGCAAAATTAATATATTCTGCTGGGCAAATGTGTTGCTTTGGCCTTCATGGGCTAAGCACGGATTTTCTTTAAAGGGCAGCTGCCATGAAAGAAATATGAAAAATATTAGTTGCTGTGCTGTTTATGGCTTCAATACATTTAACATCCAAATTTCAGATCTTAATGCTTATATTTGGTAAGCATTGAAAAAAGAGGGTCAGCATGCCAATCAGCTAACTTTTTTGAAGGCATTTAACAATGATTTTTTTTTCTTTTATTGACTGGTTTCCTTTACAAATAATTCTAAAATTACCTTTCTTTCTCTTCAAGCAGCATGCACTTTTCCAGAGGCTTCATATATACAACTTTTTAGATCACACCCACATGGAAATACTTATATAAATTCACTTAATTTTTTTTTTTTTTTGGAGCCCGTAACGCATTGCACCAGCAATCTGCTGTTCGCTGGTGCCATGCACGTCTCCTGCAGACCTGTCAGGGTATCTGTGTGCCTGTACATCCCGTATGGGCAAGCAGATACACTGACAGAAAGAATCAATGAACTACCACAGAACTACAAGCCGAGAGCTGAAAAGGATGTCGAGGCTTGTAGTTCATTCACACACAGATCTGTGTGAATGAATGATGTGGCTGTGTGGGCAGAGCCCCGCACAGTCCTGCTGATTTCAAAAAGTGACAGCTAGTACGGGGAACTTCTTCCTATACTACTGTCACAGGAAGGGGAGGATCTAGCAGTGGTTGAAGCATTGAAAAGGGGTGAAACACGCAACATGCTCCAAAGGCCTCATGCACACAGGACGTTTATTGACTGTTTTACAGCAGCTGTTTTTAGCTGCAGACATTTTTTCTACAGTCAATAAACCCTCCATCATGTTATCCTATGTGTTCATGCACACAAAGGCTGTTATCAACTGTTTTTAGCAGTGACATTTTTGAACTGTAAAAAAACCCAAGACCAGAGGGTTCTGAGAGATGTTTTTCAGCTGTAAAAACGTTCAAACGCTTAAAAATGCCAAAAAACGGTCAAAACTCTCAAAAACATTGATCCCCAACGTTTTTGGACGTTTTAGATCAATTGGAAAAAAAAAAAAACGCTGGCCCTTTAAAATCGCTAAAAAACACGAAAAAAACACTGGTAAAAGATGAAAAAAATCACTGATAAGCTACTGATGTTTTTTGGACTTTTTTAAAGTCCTGTGTGCATGAAGCCTTAAGGTGAACTTATCCTTTAACCACTCCAACACTTTAGAACCTTAGGCACTTAGAACACTTCCCTACCAGACCAATTTTCAGCTTTCAGTGCTGTTGCGTTTTGAATGATAACTGTGCGGTCGTGCGACGCTGCACCCAAAAAATGTTTTTATCATTTTGTTCACACAAATAGAGCTTTCTTTTTGTGGTATTTGATCACCTCTGCATTTTTTATTTTTTGCGCTGAAAATAAAAAAAGACCGAAAACTTTGCAAAAAAAAAAAGGTTTTTCCCTGTTTCCGTCACAAAACTTTGCAAATAAGTACATTTTCTACTTCACTGATAGGCACTGATGAGGCTACACTGACGGGCACTGATGAGGCAGTACTGATTGGCACTGATGAGGTGGCACTGATGAGATGGCACTGACGGGCACTGATGATGAGGCACTTATATGCAGCAATGATGGGCACTGATAGGTGGCACTGATAAGCAGCACTGACGGGCACTGATATGTGGCACTCATAAGCAGCACTGATGGGCACTGATATGCAGCACTGACAGGTACTGATAAGAGGCACCCATGGGCACTCATAGGGGACACTGGGCACTGATAGGTGGCACTGGTAGGTTGCACTGGTAGGTGGCAGTGGTAGGTGGCACTGGTGGGCACTGATAGGGGGCACTGGCGGGCACTGGTGGGCAGCAATGACAGATGCACTAATAGGGGCCCATTCCTTGGTGGTCTAGGGTGGCATGTGAAGTTGGCACTGAGTGCCATCCATGTTGGGCACTGTGCCCCTTACCTGGTGGGAGGTTCAGCTCCCTGGTGGTCCTGATCGGCTCCCTGGTGGTCTCCCTGGGTGGGCTCTCCCTGGTGATCCTGGTGGGCTCCCTGGTGGTCTAGGGTGGTGATCCTAAGGGGAGCTGCGCTGATAAACACTAAGCACAGACCCCCCTCTGTCAGGAGAGCAGCCGATTGGCTCTCCGCTACTCGCGTCTGCAGACGCGAGTAGAGGAAAAGCCGATAAATGGCTTTTCCTGTTTACACTGTGACCAGCTGTGATTGGTCACGGCTGATCACATGGTAAAGAGCTTCCAACGGAAGCTTTTTACTGAGATCGGTAATGCAGTGCACCACCGATCGCCGCATGTTATCCTGTTGGACGTCATATAATGCCCAGTCAGGATAACTAAACCACTTCCCAGCCGTCATTCTGCATACGGTGGTAGGGAAGTGGTTAAGCATACATCCATGTGAGTGCCGTGTTTTCCCACATAGGATGCACTGGTGTTCCATGCATATGCACGCAGGCAATCCCATTCATGTCCATTGTGACACAGCAGCTGCACAGACACTGGCACTGCTCCAAATTTGACAACCCTGTGAGTGCAAGTGTTTGTCCTTAACCACGTAAGGACCGGAAGGATTTCCCACGTTAGGACCAGAGCACTTTTTGCGAATCGGCACTGCATCACTTTAACTGACAATTGTGCGGTCTTGCGATGTTGTACCCAAACAAAATTTCCGTCCTTTTTTTCCCACAAATAGAGATTTCTTTTGGTGGTATTTGATCACCTCTGCGTCATTTCTGATCACCGCTATAAACAAAAAAAGAGCGACAATTTTGCAAGAAAAACAATATTTTTTACTTTTTGCTAAAATACATATCCAAAAAAAAAAATACAAAAAAAAACAAATTTATTCATCAGTTTTGGCCGATTTATATTCTTCCTCATATTTTTGGTTAAAAAAAAAATGCAATCGGAGTTTATTGATTGGTTTGCACAAAAGTTGCAGCGTTTACAAACCATGAGAATTAATTTCTGTCCTTTTTACAATTTTTTTTTTTTACTAGTAATGGCAGGGATCTGCAATTTTTATCAGGACTGTGATATTGCAGCAGACATGTCAGACTTTTTTGGGACCAATGACATTTATATAGCGATCAGAAATTTAAATATCCACTGATTACTGTATAAATGTCATTGGCAGTGAAGGGGTTAACCTGCAGGGGACGACATTTATACAGTAATCAGTGGATATTTAAATTTCTGATCGCTGTATAAACGTCATTGGTCCCAAAAAAGTGTCAAAAATGTCCGACATGTCCGCCCCTATATCAAAGTCCCAATAAAAATCGCAGATCGCCAGCCATTACTAAAAAAAAAAAAAAGTGAAAACGTCAGAAATTAATTATCATGGTTTGTAAACGCAGCAACTTGTACGCAAACCAATCAATAAACGCCGATTGCGATTTTTTTTTACCAAAAATATGAGGAAGAATATAAATCGGCCAAAACTAATGAATAAATTAGTTTTTTTATTTGTTTTTTTTTGTTTTGGATTTGTATTATAGCAAAAAGTAAGATATATTGGGGTTTTTTTTTGCAAAATTGTCGCTCTTTTTTTGTTTATAGCGCTGATCAGAAATGACGCAGAGGTGATCAAATACCACCAAAAGAAAGCTCTATTTGTGGGAAAAATTGACGCAAATTTATTTTGGGTACAACGTCGCACGAAAGCGCAATTGTCAGCTAAAGCAACGCAGTGCCAAATCGCAACAAGTGCGCTGGTCCTACAGTGGGAAATCCTTCCGGGGCTGAAAATGGTTAATTAACATGAACCCTGATGGAGAGAGGTCATTTGATGCATACAATATTTTTAAGATAAAAGTAATCATATTTAGTAGTCTAAAGTAATGAAAATTTAGAAAGGCAGATGGAATTCTAGTAATAAAGTAGACTGGGAAAAGTTAGCAGTCATACTGGAACTGGAGGGTCTGATGAAAACATATTATTCTGAGTAATGTACTGTTACTGATAAAGGGGCTTGTCGAAGTGGTTTGTGGTTAGTTATTTGAATGGAGGAAGTGGAAAGGATATAGTCTTTCGCTGCATTCTCATAATCTTTTTGACCAGGGTAAGGATTTAATTCTTCTGCTATGCTCATAAATTATTATGTAGCTTGGGCATAATTGCAAATAATGTGTCTCATTTAGCCTCAGTGATCAATAAAATAACTCTTCTAGGTTCACTATCCACTACTCACTATCCACTACACCACTCACACGCTGGCAAGGTGCCCACAGTCTACAGCGCTCATTTTTAATGCTTTCTTAAGCCACCTTAAATGATCAGTCAGTTCTCAGGATTCTTGACAGCAGCTGCAGCCAGCTGTGTTGTGGAGGAACAAAACATCCGATAGACCAAAGTCCAGACTGTACTTGTATTCCAGATGATCCTTGTCTAAAATGGTGGAAACACATCTTGTCCTGCTAACAGTTTCCACCAGGAAATGAGTATGAGGATGGCCCCATGTGTTTGTGCTGAACATGTGGAAAAAAAAGCCTTCCATTCTCACACTCTAGGGTGAGTCATTTGAATTTCCACATGAACATTTTACCTCAAGCAACACACTGGGCCCTTCTTTCACTAACTGGTTGAGAGTTGCTATGGTATCTCTGTTGGGGAAAGAATGTAAATTAAATGTTAAAAAAAAAAAAACTTTATAGATGAATTCCAGACAAACAGCTAAGTACACAGGAGAGCTACATATATGGAATCTGTTCTTCCTTCCAAATGGTATGTATTTCTGCCCACTCAGTCCTAAGATTTATAAATCCCAGAGATTTGTTCTCAGAGAATAGGTTCAGGTACTCCCCCCTTCCGAGTCGACCGTTGTGAATGCCCCCTACCCACCTCCGAGCACCGTCCCTTGGTTCCACCCCCAACCAATAACTCAGTATCGCCCTTTTTGGAAAATACAGAACCAAGTGTCATTTTGGGGAGATCTGTATGAACTGTGTTAACGATAGCAAGGAAAGCAGTGATATGCACCCCCCCCCCCCCCAGCAAAATAGATCTCCCAGCAGCCAGCATCAGTAGACTCCTACTTTAACCACTTCAGCCCCGGAAGGATTTCCAGCTTTAGGACCGGAGCCCTTTTTGCGATTCGGCACTGCGTCGCTTTAACTGACAATTGCCCGGTCGTTCAACGTTGTACCCAAACGAAATCTGCGTCCTTTTTTTCCCACAAATAGAGCTTTCTTTTGGTGGTATTTGATCACCGCTGCGTCATTTCTGATCGCCGCTATAAACAAAAGAAGAGCGACAATTTTGCCAAAAAAAAACAAATTTCTTACTTTTTGCTAAAATACAAATCCAAAAAAAAATATAAAAAAACATTTTTTTCATCGGTTTTGGCCGATTTATATTCTTCCTCTTCCTTTGTGATAAAAAAAAATCGCAATCGGCGTTTATTGATTGGTTTGCGCAAAAGTGGTGCGCGATCTGGCGGCCGCCATCATATGACGGCGATTCGCCTTACAGAGCCACTTTGCCGCCGTCAAATGCCGATTGGCGGTCGGGAAGTGGTTAATAGTAGCTCCTTCCCAGCAACAATAGATCCTCCACCAGCAACAATAGACCTCCCTAGCAATAATACCCCCCCCCCCCACAACAATAGATCCCCTCCAGTGACAATAGAACCCCCAGCAGCCAGCAATAATAGGCTCTCCAGCACACACCAGGACCCTTTGCCATTACTAACATTCAGTGCTAAAAGTGCCGGAACTGCATTCCCACCAAAAAAAAAAAACCTTAGAAAAGGCCTACCACATAGCACAGTTAGCCTGGTGACCTCACTTTTCTCTGATGCAGTTATTGCACAGATAGGTCCCCATTCTGCCCCCAGACAGCAAAGAAGCAGCAAAATCCCATTGGCTCCAAGTCCTGCAGCCTCCTTCTCCCAATTTTTTGCTTGTACAGCTTGCTGTACAGGAGACTAAGAAGGCTGAAATGAAATCAAACTAATATACCTATATTTGTCACATTTAAAATACCTGTAATCAATTGTATTAAATATGTAGCCCTATTTTGGGGGTTATGACAAATGGCCCCCTCCAAACAGGATATAGTGCTAAACCTGTAAGTAGAAGTAAGAATAGGAGAGCCAACACCTTGGCTAAATGAAAGAGTGGGTTTGATAAAGTTGAAAGGGCCTCCACCCAGCACAGGGCCTCTGTGAACAGATGGGATTCCATTCCTAGGAAATTAATTAGTAATCTAATCAAAGTAATTGGGAGCAGAGGGACTACTGTAAATGGCATATAACATTAACCATAAGTATATAGATCAATAGCAGTATGGAAATAATACAAGTTTTATATAAGAAAAGATTAATAATGGTGCATACATTAAATGTACAAACAGGTTTTATCAGCAAAGGGCCCAACCAGAGCCCAATTGGAATTGTGCACATATATCCAGGTATAGACATATGCGATTCCTTTCATTTCAAATTGAAATTGGGCCAAATTTTGTTATTCGGTAATTCAGATGTACCCAAATTCGGAATCACAATAGTAACGAATGTAAACGAATCCTCCAAAATAAGGAAACTAAGTTCATCTGAAATAACGAAACTCAAATTTGATTTGAATTCAATTCAAATTCGATTTGAATTTGGAAACAAATATAAAATGTGAAAATATTGCAATTCTTAGATGTGAAAAATTTGGCAGCTGCATTCAAATAAAAAAAAAACGTTAAATTTTCTGAAATTTGGTCGAATGGAATTCAATTCGGTTGAATTTGGAAAATTTTAATCAAATTCGAAAACAAATAAAGGAAACTAAACATATTCCAAAAATGAATTTAACAAATTACTAAAGAAATTAGTTAAAGAAGATCTCCAGGCTCCTTCAGAAAAAATTAGAAGTCAGCAGCTACAAATACTGCAGCTGCTAACTTTTAATAATAGGACACTTACCTGTCCACTAATCCAACGGTGTCTTCACCCAAGCCAACTTTTCAATTGGCTCTTGGGTGCTGCCACCGCCATCTCCGGTAAGGATTCACAGCCGGTTCCCTACCGCGCATGCACAAAGCGTACTGCCCTTTGTGAATGGCCCGGTGGTGGGGGAAGGAGGGGGGGCGAACTTAAAGATAGCAAAGTCAGCGGGTACCTGTCTAACCAGGTACCCGCTCCCCTCTCTCCCCCAAAAGGTGCTAAATGTGGCAAAGGATGGGGGGGCAAATAAGTGGAGCCTCCCCTTTTGGGTGGAGCTCTGCTTTAAATAATAAATCGAAACAAAACAATTTTTTTCTTTCTGCACATGTCTACCCAGGTATATATAGTTAATAACCATTTCCCACCCAAAGGGCGTATATGTACGTCTTTGGATGGAAGGGGTGATATCTCGGTCATTGCTGTAGCTTTAGCAATATTCAAGGTATAATTTTTTTAGGGCCAACGATTCTTCACAAAGTAAAAGTAATAGGAGGCAGAAGGGTGTCCTCTTCATTGGACGCTCCCGTCCCATTGGGGAGCCAGGTGAGGATGCGACCAGCAGCATCCACTTCCTGGGATAGAATGAGAGCAACTGATGTTGTTACCCCTAATGTGTGATATCAGAAACTGGAAGTGATATGGATTTAGTCACTTCCGGTTTCAGTCTTGTCTAAACAAGCCATTACTGGCATGAGAAAGCATGCAATCAAACTGATCTCAGTTTGATCAGATGCTTTGGAGGCCAGAGGAGAGATCTGGGGTCTAATAGACCCATGGTCTTTCCATAAAGAAGACCTGTCATGGTTCATGCTATCACAAGGGAGGTTGTTCATCCCTTGTGATAGCAATAAAGGTGATTTTAAAAAAATTAAAGGTACAGTGTAACAAAAAAAATAAATAATAAAAAAAAAAATTGAAAGTGCCATCAGTCCCTCATGCATTTGTAATGGGCAATCTCACCAAATATGGGAGGTATCGCTGCAAACATCAGAGCGACAATTTTAATTTTAGCGCCAGACCTCCTATGTAACTGTAAACTGATAACCTGTAAAGATATTTAAAGCTTCACCCATAGAGATTTTTAGGTACCGTAGTTTGGTGCCACGTACACAATTTTAAAGCATGACATATTTGGTATCTATTTACTTGGAGTGACATCATAATTCATATTCTACCAAACATTTAGGTATTTGATTGTGTTTTATAAATTAATAAAAGTGTATTTTTTCTAAAAAAATTGTGTTTGAAAAACTGCTGCGCAAACATTGTGTGACATAAAAATATGTAAACTCATTAATTTATTCTCTATTCTCTAAAAAAACATATAATGTTTAGGGGTTCTAAGTAGTTTCTAGCAAAGATATGCAGATTTTTACATGTATTGGGGGAATGTCAGAATTGTCCTGGACTGGAACTGTCCAAAGAGATACCCAAAATAAATATTGCAGCAAAGTCCAGTTGCAGTGATCACTGAGAATGATCAAGATGCCGCAATCATCTTGGTGTCAGAGACCTAAAGACAAGATCTGCGGTGATAAGGAGATCCTCCAGCCATGGTGCAACCAGCCTGGAACGCAGCTTTTCATCAGCAGGAACCAGAGTGTGGCACTGAAACTCAGAGTCAGCCTGTACTCTGTGCCTAATCCCAAGTAGTGTCTAATCTATCATGCAACCAGATCTTTACCTACCAGAAGTGGCCATCGGATGCCTAACCTAGCTTTAGCCTGTGCTGGTTATTGAGCTAAAACTAGCCATAGAATCACAGACCAGAAGGGACAGGGTTAACTAAAAACAGAAGCTGCAAATAAACTCTATCGTAATAAACAGTTTCACCTACTATGATATACAGTATCTCGCAAAAGTGAGTACACCCCTCACATTTTTGTAAATATTTTATTATATCTTTCCATGTGACAACACTGAAGAAATGACGCTTTGCTACAATGTAAAGTAGTGAGTGTACAGCTTGTATAACAGTGCAAATTTGCTGTCCTCTCAATATAACTCAACACACAGCCAGTAATGTCTAAGCCTCTGGCAACAAAAGTGAGTACACCCCTAAGGGAAAATGTGCAAATTGGGCCCAATTAGCCATTTTCCCTCCCCGGTCTCATGTGACTTGTTAGTGTTACAAGGTCTCAGGTGTGAATGGGGAGCAGGTGTGTTAAATTTGGTGTTATCGCTCTCACTCTCTCATACTGGTCACTGGAAGTTCAACATCAGTGAGGATCTGAAAAAAATAATTGTTGCTCTACATAAAGATGGCCTAGGCTATAAAAAGATTGCTAAGACCCTGAAACTGAGCTGCAGCACAGTGGCCAAGACCATACAGCAGTTTAACAGGACAGGTTACACTCAGAACAGGCTGAGTGCTGCCATCATTGCTGCAGAAGTTTTAGGGGTGGGGGTCAGCCTGTCAGTGCTCAGACCATATGCTGGACACTGCATCAAATTGGTCTGCATGGCTGTCATCCCAGAAGGAAGCCTCTTCTAAAGATGATGCACAATAAAGCCTGCAAACAGTTTACTGAAGACAAGCAGGCTAAAGACATGGATTACTGGAAGCATGTCCTGTGGTCTGATGAGGCCAAGATAAACTTATATGGTTCAGATGGTGTCAAGCGCGTGTAGCGGCAAACAGGTGAGGAGTACAAAGACAAGTATGTCTTGCCTACAGTCAAGCATGGTGGTGGGAGTGCTGGAGCTGCATGAGTGCTGCTGGCACTGGGGAGCTACAGTTCCTTTAGGGAACCATGAATGCCAACATGTACTGTAGCATACTGAAGCAGAGCATGATCCCCTTCCTTCAGAGACTGGGTCACAGGGCAGTATTCCAACATGATAACGACCCCAAACACACCTCCAAGATGACCACTGCCTTGCTAAAGAAGTTGAGGGTAATGGTGATGGACAGGCCAAGCATGTCTCCAGACCTAAACCCTATTGAGCATCTGTGGGGCATCCACAGACGGAAGGTGGAGAAGTGCAAGGTCTCTAATATCCACAAGCTACGTGATGTCATCATGGAGGAGTGAAAGAGGACTCCATTGGCAACCTTTGAATCTCTGGTAAACTCCATGCCCAAGAGGGATAAGGCAGTGCTGGATAATAATGGTGGCCCCGCAAAATATTGATGCTTTGGGTCCAATTTAGACATTTTCACTTAGGGGTGTACTCACTTTTGTTGCCAGCGGTTTAGATATTAATGGCTGTGTGTTGAGTTATTTTGAGAGGATAGCAAATTTACACTGTTATACAAGCTGTACACTTACTACTTTACATTGTAGCAAAGCGTCATTTCTTCAGTGTTGTCACATGAAAAGATATAATAAAATATTTACAAAAATGTGAGGGGTGTACTCACTTTTGTGAGATACTGTAGCAAGGCGACCACACACACTTGTCACAGACTGAACTATCTGGTACAGTGCACGTGAGATAAAAACAAGGGGGAAGATATATATCAGTTACCAATGTAAAAATATATACAGTGGATATGTCAGGTTTTTGAGATGTAAGAAGACCAAGATAAATTGCTCCTGAATTCTTTTTCCACCTTTAAATTGACCTATAATCTGTGCAATTCAAATAAAAACTAACTGAAATCTTTAAGGGGGAACAAATATAGGTAAAAAACATACAATAATGTGGTTGACACACCCTTAAACTGAATGGGTTGTTTTACAAGGTGATCATTTACAATCACTTTAAGCTGCACCCCAGTGATAAGGCCCACTCCCTTACAAACACAAACAATTTAAACTATGGGCATGGCAGATTTACAGTATTTTAGACCGTGCTGCCCTCCTTCTGTCCCATGGTAACAAAAGACCAGGCAAAGTTTAGAGCAGTGTTTCCCAAAGTGGGTGATACTGCAACTTGGGGGACAAATGACAAATGACACTCCCCCACGATCCAAAGGTGGACTCTTCCTGGCATCCTTATGTCCAGAGCAGGGTTTTGGACACCGCTCTGGGCTTAATGATGTCAAGACGGCTAGGGCACAGAGGTGCAGGAGTTGCCCAAAGGATCGAGTAAGTGTATCTCTTTTTTCAACTTTTCCCTAGAAAAGGGTAGATTTCCAGGGGGGTGCTGAGCAATTTATTTCTGAATAGGGGGTGGTAGATGTTTGGGAACCTCTGGTTTAGAGGAAACGTTCAAACTTTGCTTGCTCATGGTGTCTGCTTGCAGCAGTCTGCAGATATTAGTGGACAATCAAATATTCTTATAAAGAATATGTGTCTTCTTTGTTAAAATGGAGAAACATCCATCTTCACTTTTCACACCTTAGGGTACATGGCCAATGGAGACGCAGTCTAAACCATAGACAAAAATAGCCAGCACAGTAATAATCATTGATCTCAATAGCAAAACATTGCACAATAAAGACACAAGTGTTTTGGAAACACGATGGTCTGCTCTCTTGAGGTGACAGACAATGTGCAAACTTCCAAATACCAATATACACCCACCACAATTCATAACTTTAAACTTGGAGAAACGTCCATCCCATACTTTCACCTTTCATCCCTCATGGAGGGTGCATGGCCAATGAGTGTCCTGACTTTGAGAAAACATCATATCTGAGCAATGAGGCCCCTGTCTTTGGAGAGGCATCAGATCCACAGTATATACCACATCAGGGAATATTTTAACTGTGAAACAATCTATTGGGTTTATCCTTCCCAATGCCATCGGGAAGGCTCTTGAGTACCATTGTTTGCAAAAACCAATCAACCGAGGCAAACTGATTGATCTACATTCCTTGCAAATGGTGGCCCTGATGGGCTTAAACACCATGGTGTTACCTCTGTGCTTTTTACCAGAACACTGAACTAGAATTCTTCTGGAATCTATACGTTTTGGATTGTTGTATACTGTTTGGCTGAGGGCCATGTTTTTCTCTTGATTAGATTTGATTGATAAAGTGTTTTAGGGTCACTTTACTGAGGTTTCCCAGTCCTTACCCTTCCCACCCTGTTTTTAGATTCCAGTCAGTCCCTTTTACACATATATTCAGGAGTATTTTGATATTTTTTTGTTTTGTTTTTGGTACTTTGAGTTGATTTCTGAGTTTTGTTTATTCTCATCTTTTTTTGGGTTTGGAATTGATTGTTTTTGGTTTAGAGTCCCATCATAATATAGGATGCAAATTCCCTTTATAAGCTATAATACTGGCTGTGCACATCATTGTGATCAAGCTAAGCAAATATTTTATTGTTTCTTTTATCTACGGTGTTAGATTTTAACATACAGTTTTTCCCTCTTGCCCTATTTTACATTTTTCTCTTTTTTATTCACTTTTGTTTTTCTTTATTTCCTAGCACTTCAGTGTTAGATAGTTGGTAATATGTCACTTTGGGTTTTCCTGTGACATTAGTTTCAGTATTTGGGGAACATGGGTATGTGAATTTCCAGTTCATTGAATGGGCAGAAAAGCACGGTATCTCTTCCTAGTCTGATACCCTGCGCACCATCCATATTCAGAGGGTACTGATGACTATGTTAACAAGGGGTATGCGTTTTCTCCCCACAAGATGAATCTAAGGGTGATTTGTGGCAGGAATTTACTAATTTTTGCCCATTTGGGTCACATGATAAGAGAGAGTATGACAGGTCTGAGTATGAGAAATTTGCAGATAGGATGTGTTATTAATAGCAATGATTGTATATATAGGTGATTGGAAGTTTGCATATAGTCTGTCACTTTGGGAAAGGGGACTGTCATGTCTCTGAAATGTCTGTGTTTTTATTTAAAAGCTATGGTTTGCCACTAAGATCTCAGCAAAAATTTGAGATCTATAATTATTTCTGCAATAAAATCTTTTGTATCTCTCCATGACAGTTAACACAATCTCTAATTGCTACAGTTAATTGTCAGATTAGATGTGCCTTCAAATTTAGAAAATAATAAGCAGAGTTAACTTTTCAAGGGTCTGTTAAAGACAACATCAGCAGCCCTTGCCCCTTTATCCTATTCTGCATTTACTTAAATGAGCCCCTTAACTAAATCAATTAAACTATCCCTACTAAATACACCCCCCTCCTCAAAAAGGAAAAAAAGAAGAGTATATTTTTTCATCAAGTACATTTTGTTTAAAAAGCTCAATGAATGAAACTGAGAAATCAGTTTTGCACTACCAAATCAGTTTGGACAAAAATCATTCTGCTCATTACTATTTATTAAGAGACAATTGTATCACTGCTCTGTGTTTCCATATGGACAAATATACATTATGGCCACTTTTGTATAATTAAACGATATCCTGGACTATAGCAGGTGTTCATGTGTTGCATTATCTAGGGAACTCTGTGTCCTCTGACTCCGTCCTAGTGCTTTGGTTATTATTGGCAGCAGCGAACGAAGCAGAGAAGAAGCAAAGAGTATAAGCAAACACACAAGAGAATTTGCAAATATACATACAGTCAATGGAACACTGAAAACAGGCACGCATGCAATTCAAGTTTCTTAGAAAAAAAGACATGGAAATTTAACTAGTATGTATAGGTAGACCAAAAACAGTTTTACAGTACTTAGATAAACTAATATAATGATTATGCTGATAGCAATAATAATAACAACAATTACTATTATTGTTAGTAGTAACAACTACTCCCAACTTAGCTCCAAACTGTCCCTGATTTTGAGGTACTGTCCCTGATTTGGATCAATGTCCCTCTGTCCCTCTTTCCTCCTCATTTGGCATTTTTGTGTGATTTATATAGTTATATAAAATGCACTAGTTGTCTTTCAAAAAGTGTTTCCCAGTGCTAAACCTTTCATGCTAATTCTAAATTGTTGCATTTGTAGACTTCAAAAGCCAATATAAAGGAATATTAGTGGTAAAAAAAAAACACTTGTGGGTTTAACGAATATAAATTTTTGTTTAATTTTCCTTTAGGGGGCATGGCAGGGTGTGTGTCCTATGGTTACATACTTTTGCTAATAGGTGTCCCTCGTTCCCATCTCAAAAAGTTGGGAGGTATAGTAGAAGTAGTAATATTAGGTGTTGCTGAAGACATTACAAATCACAAATCTCCAAATGCTCTTTCTGTGTAACAAAAAGCTTAAAGCGGAACTTCACTTTCCCAATCAATGATGACTATTTTTAATCCTTATGCTGCTAGCATTAGTAAATATATAGGAAAGTATATAATATTTATTTGTTTTAAATGTCTTTGTTTTAAATGTTTCAATTACCTTCTGGTTTCCAGGCCTAGGCAAATGATGTCATGCATCCCAGGAATCTTCAAGAGGGGAGGATGGGTTTTCCTGACACAGCATGACAGCATATACATATGGGTAGGCTCTGCCCCTGCCTCTTTTCCAGGACCGGTTACACTATAAAAGTAGGTCTCCTCCCCTTGTCCTAATTCTCATTCTCCTTTTTTTCCTCACTGCTCAGCCGGTTATACTACTGCTAAAGGAGCAGACTTTTTTTTCCCCTCACCTGGCCTGATTTATCTGGCCCAGCCGCGCAGGTTCAGCCTCTCCTGTGGCAATGCTCCTCACTGTACAGGTTATAAAGCTTCCTTTATGGGGGAAGGCTGCTCCCCCCTAGTCCAGGTATTGGGGGACGCAGGTATCTGGCCTAGGAGAGCCAACAAACGACAAGCAAGGAGCCTATCCACAAAATGGCAGTCGGAAGGCTTCTGGGTGAACGAAGATGGCAGCAAGTCCACTTCCGGGAGCCGGAGCGGCTTCAAAGAACCCAAGGAGGACTTTCAGGTGTAGCAAGATGGCAGCCGGGTTACTTCCAGTTGTGTACGAACCAGGGATTGGTGGCTTACAGAGCCAGAGGAGGAGAGTCTCACTGGGCCAGCTGATATCTGCCAATGCAACAGAAAGCTAACTGCACAACAGAAATAAAGAAAGGCACGGGGTGCCAGGTAAGCCGTGCTCTCTGTAACCTTAAGAAGTGCGTGTGCAGAATGGAGCACTCACCACCTTTCCCCCTCTGCAGCGTGAACCTGTCAGCCCCACGAGAATCATGGTTGGAGGACAGGTAGGGGAAACAGCACGTCAGAATAAAATGTCATGGTGACTGTACAGTACTGAATCATTGCAATCTGTAATTCTAGATCCAAGATTAGCTCTCCTAGAGACCAGACATGTAATTAAGGTGAGGGCAGTTAGGTATTTGTGTCTATATGACAGGTCGTCATCTATTGCACCCCTCATCAGCAGCAGTGTACCTCCAAGAGCAGGGACATATGACAGCACCAGGGAGCAAGCTCAAGCTCGGAGAGGTTGGCTGCACACTCTAAAGCCCACCAAGAAGACCGACATTGAGCAAGATTACACACAGCCAGAGTAAAACCCCAGGGAGGACTTGTGTATAGTAGGTGATGGAGACAATACTGCGCTTATTCAATAACCAAACTTGGATAAATAGTAGTATATTAAAAGCAGCCAGCACAACAATAAACCTTATATTGTATACGTGAAAGAAAGATAAAGTGCAGCGCTAGTGTGTGATAGTATTTCAGTATTAGTATATATACATATAAGTTCATTTATAGAAATGTCCGATAATAAAAAGAACTCCAAATAGAAATAACTGGTATGGATATAGTCCTCTTAACCAGGATATTCACAGCTTAGTGTCGATACACACTTCACCAGCATACAGTGAGATCCTTCACCAGCGATAAATAAAATACCCTTACCAGATATACTCTGGGGAAGCGCCTTTTATCAGGAAAACTTTCTGAGGAAACGATCATCAAACAGCTATGGAACTCACATCCGACGAGCTGTGTCCATAAAACTTCACAACCAAGGAAATTGCCAAACAAACAGGGTATCCAGAGTACTTAGACCTCAGTGGCTGGTAACAGTACCTCATAAGGAAAGAAAGGAATCTCCCATAGCGTAATATTGTTTGACCAAATTTATTTATTAGGGTAAAATTGCACTTACATGCGTAGAAGATAAAATTATTATATGACTAGGTCTGATTTTTATTATATGACTAGGTCTGATTTTTTTATTATATGACTAGGTCTGACTTTTACATCACTTCCTCTACATCACTTCCCGTGCGTCTCAGGTGGTACATGCTTTGAAGACACCATTGATGTCTGCAGGCATCGGTAATGGCAAGAAGGGCTTTGTGGCTCAAGCCCTGGACAGTGGATATCTCGTCCAAAGTTAATTGGTGCCGTATCCCATTTGACGAGACCGCCCTATTTGGAAATAAACAAGAGACAGCGATTTCAAAGGTTGTGGGGGGCAAATCAGGCATGCTCCCACAAGACATGAAGCCAAGACAGAGGCGCTATCCAGAGCACAAACAGTTTCCAAACAAATTCAGGGAATTTAGACCCTATAGGCCATTCAAGGAATACAGAAGAAGCAGAAGAACGCGACAAACAACAGTGTCACGCTTGCCAAAGACAAGGCCGGCTCCTGCGCAGCCGCAGAAGCCATTTTGAGGATTTCTCCATCCAGATGGGGGCAGTGGGTGCCAGGTTACGGAGGTGTGCTCAAGTCTGGATGGACCAAATCAAGGACCCCTGGGTCATGAATGTGGTCCGGTTGGGGCATCGCTGGAGATTTCTGTCTCCTCCCCTATTTCCCCATTTCACACCTACACGACTGCCGCGAGACCAACAGAAGGTGAAGGTGATATATTCAGATGTTACTGCAGAAGGGGGCAATAGAACCAGTACCAGCTCAGGAGCAGCAGCAAGGTTTCTATTCACCACTTTTCTTAATACAGAAAAAAACAGATGACTTAAAGCCCATCTTGAATTTGAGCAATCTAAACAAATCAATTGCAATCCATAGCTTCAGGATGGAATCCTTGCAGTCAGTGAGGCAGGCTCTCTCACCAGGCGACTGGATGTTATCACTCGACTTCAAGGATGCCTATTTACATGCCCCAGTGCCCCAGTGGTTCACAGTACTAGACCAACATTTTTATTTGTGTGCCTACCGTTTGGCCTGGCCACCTCACCCAGAACATTCTCCAAAGTGATACTCTCAGTAATAGCCATTTTGGACAGGCAGGGCCTACAGGCCTTTCATTACTTGGACAAAATCCTGTTAGTGGTGCAAGATCTGCAGACTTTGGCAAACCACCAACAGGTGATGATCCACACATTACAAGAGTTCAGATGGCTCATCAGTTGGCAGAAGAGCCAACTAGAACCTACGCAGAAGCTGCTGTTTTTAGGAGTAGTCCTCAACAACAACAGAAACACAATACAGCTTACAGAGGGAAAGATGACAAGCCTGCTGGGCAAGGCGAAGAAGGTAGCTGAGTCAACTTTTCTTTCAGCATTGCGTTGCCTCAGTCTCCTTGGGACACTCTTGGCTATGATCCCCATGGTCAAATGGGCGCACTGCAGGATGAGGCCATTCCAGAAGGGCTTTCTCGCCCAATGGGAAAAACAGACAGTCCATCAAAGGATCTGGCTAACCCCAGAAATGAAACAGTCCCTGGGTTGGTGGAGGAAACCATCCAATCTCCTCAGTTTTCTTCAGCTGATGCTGGATCCGCCACTACTGATCACGATGGATACCTCAGCATCCAGATGGGGAGCACTTTACAATGTGCTCCTAGCCCAGGGCAGATTGGACCGAAGGCAGAATGAGGTCTCCAATGTGATCAAGCTGAGGGCAGCCCTCTATGCACTGAAGGCTTTCCAACCCCAGATCCAAGGGGCAGAACAGCAGTCACGTACGTGTGATGACAAGGCAGGACACGGAGTCGGGCCCTATTGGAAAACCTAGCGCCTATAATGAAGGGAGCACAGTGGAACGTGGCCTACCTCTTGGCAGTCTATATACCAGTTCCACAGAACTTCCCAACAGACGCCCTGAGTTGAAATTCACTGGACCCCAAATTCTCTAAACCAGTTAGTCTTCCACTGGATATGCCAGCGGTGGGGAGAACCAGACCTGGACTTGATGGCAACCAGAGACAATACAAAATGTAGGCTCTTTCTGTTCAGAGTAAAGTTTCAAGAATCGAAGGCGGTAGACGTGGTGAACTCCAAATGGGAGTGTGGTCTGGCATATGTTTTTCCCCCAATAGCATTAATTTTCAGATTGTTCAACAGAATAAAGACACACCCAGGACTGGGGATAGCGATAATACCAGTATGGCCATGCAGGCCATGGTTCCCGTTACTGCAATCTCCAGCGGTAGAACCACCAGTACTGCTCCCGGACATACCAGATCTCCTATAGCAGGGCCAAGTAGTGCATCCCAATCCAGGAAGGCTGCACTTAGTGGAAGTTGAGGGGAGGAGGTTGGAAGAAGCTGGGCATTCAGCAGCAGTTGTAAGAACAACCAATCAGATCTACTCCAGGATCTGGTAAAGATTTCATGAAAACTCAGGGATTTGAGCCAAGAAGACCGCAGGAGCCACAAATTCTAGACTTGCTACAAGCAGGTCTAGGGAAGGGTCTCAGTGTAAGAACGTTAAGAGTACAGATCTCAGCTATGAAGGCACTAACGGGTCAAATGGGCCTCGCAACAGCTGATTATGCCAGTTCCTGAAGGCATGCTTAAGTATTCGGTCATATATCCCATCATGGGACCTGCAGGTGGTGCTAGACTTTCTATCCCAAATCCCCTTCGGGGGTGAGCAGCCCACATTTTTGTGGAACATCTCCTTAAAGCGGTATTCCTGATGGCAATAACCTCCGGGAGAAGGGTAGCTGACATACAAGCCTTACACTACAAACCTCCATACTTCTGCCATCTTACAGAGTGGTATTGTGAATCCTTCCACATCACAGGCCTAAGGTGAACACACCCTTCCACTGGAACCAGGAGATCACACTCCCAACATTCCAGGTGGAAGCATCAGCAGCACCACACACACACAGTCTAGATGTAGGGTCAGTCCTAAAGAGCTACATAGAAATGACTGCCTATTTAGAAAAGTGGAAAATCTGTTCGTCATTCGCAGAGGAACCAGGAGAGGGCTACCAGCATCCACTAGGATGTTGGCATCATGGCTAATCAAGGTCATACGGAGGGCTTATGTCGCAAAAGGACTGGAACTCCCAGTGGAGCTAAGGGCTCACTCGACCAGAGGGATGGCGGCATCATGGGCTGAATACAGAAGCGTAAGCCCAGAATTGATTTGTAGAGCCGTGACCTGGTCGACCTTCAACATGTTCTTGAGTCACTACAAAGTGGATCCCATGGCCTTAACCACAGTGCAGTTTGGCCGCTCAATTTTGAAGGAAACTACTTAAAAAAAAAGGTAAAGATGTAATATAGCGGATAGATACATACAGAGGCGTTGCTAGGGGGTGGATATTGAGGCTGGAACCCCCAAATCTGGGGCCCATAGCCCCGAGTCTCTAGGCAGGGCTGGATTGGCTGCAGCACTCCCCTCCCTCCCTCCCTCCTCCTCCTCTTGTGTAGCACACACACAGCAGGCATCTCCCGCTGTGTGTCACGGAGCTTGGTCTGTGTTCGGCAGCGCTCACTGTAACAAGGTCCCACCTTGGCTCGTGTGATACTGTAGATGGAACATTGATTTAATCAGTGTTCCACCTATCACACAAACCTGTCTAGGAGGTGGGACCTTGTTACAGTGCCGCCAAACACAGACCCAGCTCCATGACACACAACAGTGAACCTGCATTCATGGACAGTGGGGCTGCATTCATGGGCAGTGAGGCTGCATTCATGGACAGTGTGGCTGCATTCATGGGCACAGTGAGACTGCATTCATGGGCACAGTGAAGCTGCATTCATGGACAGTGAGGCTGCATTTATGGACAGTGTGGCTGCATTCATGGGCACAGTGAGACTGCATTCATTTGCACAGTGAATCTGCATTCATGGGCACAGTGAGACTGCATTCATGGGCACAGTGAGGCTGCATTCATGGGCACAGGGAGGCCTCATTCATGGGTAGTGAGGCTGCATTGATGGGCAAAGTGAGGCTGCATTGATGGGCGCAGTGAGGCTGCATGCATGGGCACAGTGAGGCTGCATTCATAGACAGTGAGGCTGCATTCATGAGCACAGTGAGGCTGCATTCATGGACAGTGAGGCTACATTGAAGGGCAGTGTGGCTCGATTTATGGGCACAGTGAGGCTGCATTCATGGGCACAGTGACGCTGCATTCATGGGCAGTGAGGCTGCATTCATGGGCACAGTGAAGCTGCATTCATGGACAGTGAGGCTGCATTCATGGGCACAGTGAGGCTGCATTTATGGGCTGTGAGGCTGAATTCATGGGCACAGTGAGGCTGCATTCATGCACAGTGAGGCTGTATTCATGGGCACAGCGGGGCTGCATTCATGGGCACAGTGAGACTGCATTCATGGGCACAGTGAGGCTGCATTCATGGGCACAGTGAGGTTGCATTCATGGGCAACGTAAAGCTGCATTTGATGGGCAAAGTGAGGCTGCATTCATGGGCAGTGAGGTTGCATTCATGGGCACAGTGAGGCTGCATTGCTGTGCAATGGTGAGGCTGCATAGATAGGTAAAGATGAGCCCTGAATTCTTTATGTAGCCAACTCCTGAGCCCTGGGGGTCTCTGGGGACCCTGGTGTAAGGGGGGCTCTCTGGGGACCCTGATGTAAGAGGAGCTCTCTGGGGGCCCTGATGTAAGTAGGGAGGCTCTCTGTGGACCCTGATGTAAGGAAGGTGCTCCCTGGGGATCCTGATGTACTTAGGGGGGCTCTGAGGACCCTGATGTAAGTGGGGGGCTCTCTGGGGACCCTGAAGTAAGGGGGAATCCACACTCAGATATATAACAATATTTTATATATCGTTACATATCTGAGTGTGTGTGTTTATATATATCTATACATATATATATAGATATATATACACACACACACACGTATATTATATACATGTGTATGCCCGCCCAAGCGCAGTGCAGAAGCTCACCCAGTTGTGTGACGATAACTAATGAATATTAATTTTTGCCACACTGATCCTCCTCCCAGCCAATCAGGAAGTGGGTCTTCTATCCATTACCTGATTGGCTGAAAGGACAGGCAATCCTATTGGAAGACTAGCAGGAGGAGAGAAGAGACGCATGACAGAAGTCGCCTTGATCTAAGAGAAGACACAGGCGCTGCTGCCCAACCCATAGCTTGCCGCCCGTCACCTACTGGCTGACCCACAGCTCACCGCTGTCACCTGACGTCTGTCCCGCAGCCTGTCACCTGACACCAAGATGGGGTAAGTTCCGGGCAGACAGCAGGCGAGCGGGCGGGGTACTGATAATGTAGCGCTGGCCGCCCGGGGGGTGTGCTGGTTAAGTGACACTGGCCATCCGGGGGGGTGGTTTGATTGCCGCCCCCCCCCCAAAAAAAAACACCAGCTACCACTGCGCGTTACATGAGTTTACAAGCGTCAATCGTATTTTTTTCTGCCATGCTACTGCCAGGAGGTAAGGAGTCTAAGAGAGATAGAAAAATGTCCAGTGTACTGGAGGCCTTAAACTACAGTGTAGAAAACAGTGACCAAATATGAATGTCTATCACAATCAATATGCTGTTAATATCTGAATGTGTAAGTTACCAAAAGGTTTTGACACTAGCTCAAAGAGTTAATTTTGATTATTTTACAATCATAGACTTAGATTTGCCTTTATGCTCATTGCTGTTTGCAATATTAGGAATATGAATTCCATAGGTCACCTATTGCCTCTGGAAAAGCTGATGTGGCTGTTTACAATTACATTTATAATGGCACTACATAGGGCTTATGGAAATGGGAAAGGAAGTACACCCATACAAGTCCACCTGCAAGTGTTAAAAATACAACATATTATTAGGCATTTACTTTTGTCCTTTTCAAATGGAAACCAATGAGATCTTGTTTAAATGGTCTGCAGAACACAGAGGGGAAGTCAAAATCCAGTAATCATTTCAGGGTAAAATGCATAACTAGGACTAACATTTCAAAATAATTTTCTGTGAAACATAACCATCACATTGGAGTAGCAATGTTAGGTTTGTTACCTGGCCTATGTTTTACTGATCAGTCCACTAAAAATGGAACATGTTGCCAATGTTATTAATAGGAAAAAGGCAAGGCTCATGTTATCACCAGGGAAAAAAAACTTTAATTAATATGAATAAATCACAATTCTGCCTTGCTGGATCACAGTTTACACTGTGTGCTAGTGGTATTGCTAGACCAGGCAATGTGTTTCAGTCCCTTGTTGAGTCAGGTGTCAAGTCTGTGGCAGCCAGGCTAAATATGCAAGCTAGGACATACAGAATCTAAACGGTCATCCAAAATCTTGCTGCAGGACTCTGCCTCCAAATTCATGACCTCCTCCATTGTGATTGCCCTAGACATTAATTTTAAAGAGACTCTGTCACCACAGTAGGTAAGGTCTAGTGAATACATGTAGGTCCAATTAGTTAAAACTTTCACCTACTCTTAGACCATGTCTGCCCTTTCCATCCCCGGCCCCTTCATCACTATTATGAGTATTCTAATTCTACTCAATATCTTCTGTAGCCCCTTTTGCCTGCAGCTATCTTGCTGAATTTAGCCATAAATGCCCAGAGGTGGGTCAAAGATATAACTAAATATGAAAAAGTAATCTCAATTTATACCATCCGAGGCTTGGTGCTGCCTAAAGTACTGGCCGAAGAGTTCCAAATGGTACAAAAGATCTTGACTTTGATCCAGCAAAACAGCAGCAATTACAGCAAAGTGCAGAAAAAGCCAGGCCAAGACACGCCTCTCTCTCTTTGTACATAAACTGAGTGTAGCTCAGCTTAGGGAGAATTACTAGCTGACACAACCAATCCTACATACTGCAATCCCTGCAAATGCTGCAATTTTTCAGAAGCAGGCTAAAAAGAATAAATGTGGCTGGGCAGATTTTTTTAAATTTGAAGTATTTTAATACATGCTTGGTCTTAAATATAAGTGTGATTATAAAAATGATGCCTGCCATTAGCACTTACTTAGAGTATCTCACTAAAGTGAGTACACCCCTAACATTTTTGTAAATATTTTATCATACCTTTCATGTGACAACACTGAAGAAATTACACTTTGCTACAATGTAAAGTGTGTGTACAGATTGTAAAACAGTGTCACTTTGCTGTCCCCTCAAAATAACTCAACACATAGCCATTGATGTCTAAACCTCTGGGAACAAAAGTGAGTACACCCCTAAGTGAAAATGTCCAAATTGGGTCCAAAGTGTCAATGTTTTGTGTGGCCACCATTATTTTCCAGCACTGCCTTAACCCTCTTGGGCATGGAGTTCACCAGAGCTTCACAGGTTGCCACTGGAGTCCTCTTCCCCTCCTCCATGACGACATCACGAAGCTGGTGGATATTAGAGACCTTGCGCTCCTCCACCTTCCGTTTGAGAATGCCCCACAGTAGCGCAATAGGGTTTAGGTCTGCAGACTTGCTTGGCTAGTCCATCACCTTTACCCTCCGCTTCTTTAGCAAGCCAGTAGTCATCTTGGAGGTGTGTTTGGGGTCGTTATCATGTTGGAATACTGCCATGCGGCCCAGCCTCCAAAAGGAGGAGATCATGCTCCGCTTCAGTATGTCACAGTACATGTTGGCATTCATGGTTCCCTCAATGAACTGTAGCTCCCAGTGCCAGTAGCACTCATGCAGCCCCAGACCATGACACTCCCACCACCATGCTTGACTGTAGGCAAGACACACTTGTCTTTGTACTCTTCACCTGGTTGCTGCCAAACATGCTTGACACCATCTGAACCAAATAAGTTTATGGTCTCATCAGACCACGACATGTTTCCAATAATCCATGTCTTTAGTCTGCTTGTCTGGTTTGCAGGCTTTCTTGTGCATCATCTTTAGAAGAGGGTTACATATCTGAGTGTGTGTGTTTATATATATATATATATATATATATATATATATATATATATATATATATACACACACACACATGCACGCGTATATTATATACATGTGTATGCCCGCCCAAGTGCAGTGCAGAAGCTCACCCAGTTGTGTGACAATAACTAATGAATATTCATTTTTGCCACACTGATCCTCCTCCCGGCCAATCAGGAAGTGGGTCTTTGACCCATTACACAATTGGCTGAAAGGACAGGCAATCCTATTGGAAGACTAGCAGGAGGAGAGAAGAGACGCATGGCAGAAGTCGCCTTGATCTAAGAGAGGACACAGGCGCTGCTGCCCAACCCATAGCTTGCCGCCCGTCACCTACTGGCTGACCCACAGCTCACCGCTGTCACCTGATGTCTGTCTCGCAGCCTGTCACCTGACACCAAGATGGGGTAAGTTCCGGGCAGACAGCAGGCGAGCGGGCGGGGTGCTGATTATGTAGTGCTGGCTGCCCGGGGGGGTGTGCTGGTTAAGTGCCACTGGCCATCCGGGGGGGGTGGTTTGATTGTCGCCCCCTCCCCAAAAAAAAAACACCAGCTGCCACTGCGCGTTACATGAGTTTGCAAGCGTCAATCTTATTTTTTTCTGCCAAAATGCTACTGCCAGGAGGTAAGGAGTCTAAGAGAGATGTCCAGTGTACAGGAGGCCTTAAACTACAGTGTAGAAAACAGTGACCAAATACGAATTTCTATCACAATCAATATGCTGTTAATATCTGTATGTGTAATTTACCAAAAGGTTTTGACACTAGCTCAAAGAGTTCGTTTTGATTATTTTACAATCATAGACTTAGATTTGCCTTTATGCTCATTACTGTTTGCAATGGCTTTCTTGTGCATCATCTTTAGAAGAGGGTTCCTTCTGGGATGACAGCCATGAAGACCAATTTGATGCAGTGTGCTGCATATGGTCTGAACACTGACAGGCTGATCCCCCACCCCTTCAACCTCTGCAGCAATGCTGGCAGCACTCATATGTCTAATTCTCAAAGACAACCTCTGGATATAACACTGAGCACGTGCACTCAACTGCATTGGTTGACCACGATGAGGCCTGTTCTGAGTGGAACCTGTCCTGTTAAACCGCTGTATGGTTTTGGACACCGTGCTGCATCTCAGTTTCAGGGTCTTGGCAATCTTCTTATAGCCTAGGCTATCTTTATGTAGAGCAACAATTCTTTTTTTCTGATTCTTAGAGAGAGTTCTTTGCCATTAGGTGCCATGTTGAACTTCCAGTGACCAGTATGAGAGAGTGAGAGCGATAACACCAAATTTAACACACCTGCTCCCCATTCATACATGAGACCTTGTAACACTAACACATCGGGGAGAGAAAATGCCTAATTGGGCCCAATTTGGACATTTTGACTTAGGGGTGTACTCACTTTTGTTGCTAGCGGTTTAGACATTAGTGGCTGTGTGTTGAGTTATTTTGACAGCAAATTTACACTGTTATACAAGCTGTACACTCACTACTTTACATTGTAGCAAAGTGTAATTTCTTCAGTGTTGTCACATGAAAATATATAATAAAATATTTACAAAAATGTGAGAGGGTGTACTCACTTTTGTGAGATACTGTATATGCATGAAAGTGCAC
Source organism: Glandirana rugosa (assembly GCA_018402905.1). Taxonomy (NCBI): domain Eukaryota; kingdom Metazoa; phylum Chordata; class Amphibia; order Anura; family Ranidae; genus Glandirana; species Glandirana rugosa. The sequence continues at coordinate 233,872 of BLSH010283355.1, forward strand.
ATAATCATTGTAAAATCTGCAAAGTAAGAGATAGAACTTACAGAAAGCTCTCTGTGTGCAGCAAGCAGCTGGGGAAGTGTGTTCTCTGCATGCACCTGGTGTGCGTGCCATGGGCCACTTAATACTTAGGCCAGCACAGTGAATTGCCCCCAAGCCAAAAATCTGTCAGACAGCCGTTGTCATTAAGCATCAAATCAAGCTGTTTTTATTCTCACCCAGCATTTATTTTATGACATTGCATTATTGTAATTTGTTGAATATCAATTTAATAGTTTATTCAAAACTTTGCACTGTGATCAAAAAGCTAGTGCTTTATACTGATATTTCTTTGAAAACTGGATTTGCACATACTAGTAATTACCTTTCCATGTAATCTCTGTGACAGCATACCAGAAAAAGGACACTGCTTACCTGTAAAGACACATACAGTATCTCACAAAAGGGAGTACACCCCTCACATTTTGGTAAATATTTTATTATATCTTTTCATGTGACAACACTGAAGAAATGACACTTTGCTACAATGTAAAGTAGTGAGTGTACAGCTTGTATAACAGTGTAAATTTGCTGTCCCCTCAAAATAACTCAACACACAGCCATTAATGTCTAAACTGCTGGCAACAAAAGTGAGTACACCCCTTAGTGAAAATGTCTAAATTGGGCCCAATTAGCCACCCCCCCCCCGGTGTAACACCCCCCCCCCCCGGTGTCATGTGTCTCATTAGTATTACAAGGTCTCAGGTGTGAACTGGGAGCAGGTGTGTTAAATGTGGCGTTATCGCTCTCATACTGGTCACTGGAAGTTCAACATGGTACCTCATGGCAAAGAACTCTCTGTGGATCTGAAAAAAAGAATTGTTGCTCTACATAAAGATGGCCTAGGCTATAAGAAGATTGCCAAGACCCTGAAACTGAGCTGCAGCACGATGGCCAAGACCATACAGTGGTTTAACAGGACAGGTTCCACTCAGAACAGGCCTCGCCATGGTCGACTAAAGATGTTGAGTGCACATGCTCAGCATCATATCCAGAGGTTGTCTTTGTGGTTTAACAGGACAGGTTCCACTCAGAACAGGCCTCGCCATGGTCGACTAAAGATGTTGAGTGCACGTGCTCAGCATCATATCCAGAGGTTGTCTTTGGGAAATAGCCGTATAAATGCTGCCAGCATTGCTGCAGAGGTTGAAGGGGTGGGGGGTCAGCCTGTCAGTGCTCAGACCATACGTCACACACTGCATCACATTGGTCTGCATGGCTGTTGTCCCAGAAGAAAGCCGCTTCTAAAGATGATGCACAAGAAAGCCCGCAAACAGTTTGCTTAAGACAAGTAGACTAAGGACATGGATTACTGGAACCATGTCCTGTGGTCTGATGAGACCAAAATAAACTTTTTTGGTCAAGATGGTGTTGATCGTGTGTCGCGGCAACCAGGTAAGGAGTACAAAGACAAGTGTGTCTTGCCCACAGTCAAGCATGGCGTGGGATTGTCATGGTCTGGGGCTGCATGAGTGCAAAGTAGAAATCGTAATCTTCCGCGCTCAAGGAGTATAGCTTAACTGCAGTGGTGAAGCAAGGGATGTCTACTGTTGTCAAAGCTGGATAACGTGCCAACCTGCTGCCACCTATTGGACTGGGGTCGTCCCAACTATAGAAACAAAAAAGCACACAAGGGCGCACTGGCATAGCGCATTATCCTTGATACATTTTAATCAATAAAATCATAAAAACATACTCACAAACAGCTTTTGTGTATAAAGCATTCACAGTGCTGGAATGGGTAACGACCATACGACCGTCACCTGCCTGTGACCCAGATGGACTTGCTTACGCGTTTCCAGGCCGTAGCCTCTTCATCAGAGGTCGTATGGTCGTTACCCATTCCAGCACTGTGAATGTTTTATACACAAAAGCTGTTTGTGAGTATGTTTTTATGATTTTATTGATTAAAATGTATCAAGGATAATGCGCTATGCCAGTGCGCCCTTGTGTGCTTTTTTGTTGCTGCATGAGTGCAGCCTGTGATGATATCACGGGCAGGGACACACAAAACCTAGCAGCCATTTTGTGAGGGTCAGCCATTACAGTTCTAATGTAGGACAAAACTCCCCATCCTCCCTCCCTACAACTTAGGAATGCCAGGCCTTCTAATAGACTCCCAAAAGCCTGGGGGATGTTTGGGCAAGCCTAATCATAAACCAATAAATCAGATCCCTTAAAGACAGCACAGGATGTCTCAGATAAGGGAGGGTGCCATATTTCCCCCTCAGACAGCTGTGACCTTCCAGAGACCCTGAGCCATCTCAAAAGGTAAAAAATATACCCCCATTTCATATCGGCGCCATGTGTCTACACCCTCCACTTGACCTCCACGGCTGCGGCGTCATGATGTTTGGATGCTCATGCACACCCCCAATCAGCGGTCGGCGCCTCCAGCGCCAGCATGCCTTAACATCCTTTCATGGCGTTGGGGGGCGAGGCCTGCCGGACCCCGCTGGGGGCATGATTTGGTGGGCTGACATGGCTGGGATTCACCTTTCCACTGCTTTCATCACACATGCGGAAGCACATCATGTCATGGCCAATTTTCCTTTCACAGGTACACATACCCTGCACACCACAATTCATTGGTAGTACACTTTATTTTATCATCTTTTTATTCATTTCATTCTATACACATTTTCACTATTGCCCCTTTTGTTTCCAGGGGTCATCTCCATAGACATTTTTCTGTATTGTTTCACCCCCTTCGCATTCACTTTCTGGTTTCCATGTCCATTGAAATATTGGACCAGGGTGGTTCGTATATGCAACTATATATACAACCTTATATACTTTTCAACCTTACCATCCCATATGTCATTGATTACCATTCCCTGAACAGGTGGCCAGCACCGCCCTCATTATGGTGTGATTGGCTCCCTCTAAGGGAAGATTCTCTATATATTCACACAAAACATCACAGCCTGTCTTACACACACACAGTTGATTCCTGTGACTGATGCATGCTGCTTCACACTGCTTACAGGTAACTTTTGCTGACATATTGGTGAAATTGGACGCTCTAGTAGCATTCCTGTTTGCTCCATATTGCAATACCTTTTATACATGTATACTCTGTTACCACAGCAATCATTATCATTACTTTTTAGATATTTTTGCTATCACTGAAATCTATTTGGAAAGGGTATAACTTTCAGGGTCACATCATCCCAACCACCTCTCCCCCTTCCATTTCTCTCACACATACCTATTGGTCTCATGTCCATCTAATTTTTTGGACCAGGTCGGTACATATTTGAAACCATATATTTATATATATATACTCTTCTATTTTACTACTACATACATTTATGTTACAGCTGACGGCTATTTCAACAAGGTGGAACTTCTAGGCTCACACAACCTCACCCATGCCATGTCTGTCCTCCGGTTGTCCCCTGGTGTTGGTTCTGGTTGACTTCCTCCCCTCAGCTCCCGTGCCACACATCCATTGCTACCGCCTGTTGGGATCTCAGCAAATTGGCACATTGCTTTGCCTGATGGTGAGTATGGGGCCTACTACTCCTAGACCCCTCTGACCATTTACCATAACAACCTTCATTGTGTTATACATTTTTTCTTATTTATTATAGATGCATCACACACGCATCCACCCCTGAGGAAGCGAGCCATGTCTCTCGAAACGCGTCGGTTTTATTAGATGCCTGTGCATACTGTATGTTTTATATGTATCATTACAATATTGTACCATGATGTATTTTATTGGCTCAGCAATTGTAATGCTATCCATGTATGTAAGATATTTTTTTAATAACTGTTCAAACTGTGTATACTACTGTTACTTTGTTATTAGTGGCAAATGGTGCTCACCTCATATAAAGTCCCAGGGCGCTTTTCTGTGTATTTGATGTGTATATAGGGATCGAGGTGTGTCACTGGTGACACCAGACCTTCCTTTTTTCTTTATTGCAGATAAGGGAGGGCGCCATATTTCTCCCTCAGACAGCTTTGACCTTCCAGAGACCCTGAGCCATCTCAAAAGGTAAAAAATGTACCCCCATTTCATAACTCCAGATAGGAACGTGACATATCAATAAAAAGTGTATATCTGTATGCGGGTAGGCATACCAATTAAAACTAACCCAAACAAACATCTATGAATTCAATTATAAGGGAACCCACTGATAGTTTATCCTCTTTCCAGGGTCACAGAAAGCGACACGTCTGTCATGTTTAGGCTTGTTTTGATGCACTGTGCCTGCTGAACTCAAATTCCCTAATGGTGAATTTGCACGATAATTGCATATTAGGGAAGATTGTTATTCCACGGTCTGCCCTGGACAGCTCACGGGACCTCCTTACCCATGTGAGTAGTCAGGGGCATACGGCCCCACCCTTTACACCCAGAGAGAAGGGGAATGCAAAGGACAGTTCTCAGTTCTCACCTTACCATCAAAGAATGAACATTTGAGAACCCACGGACTCATCATCAAATCTCTGATTGATCACAGACATTTTAATGCAAGTAACTTTCCCCTTACATTCTGTTTTATCTCTTTGCTGCTGTACATTATGTCTCTTACTGCTTTGTAACATCATTTTCCTGTAAATATTTTACTGCAACAAGCTTGACCTTTTCATTATTAAACCTTATTCTGAAAAGTGTTAATCTTGTCCCTAAAGCTGTTAATGCAAGCTATAAAGAATCTGTTCCTTTGGAGAGTCCTACTGTTTAAGATAATTCATCTGAATAGTCCTGTCTATGGTGACAGCGTGTGTTACAGGTGGTTATTCTAAAATCATAATTGGTATTGCTAATTGTTGGAGACCTAACAATCCGGATCTTCTGGCCGACATCCAGAAGTGGTGGCAGAGAAAGGGTTAATTGCTTGAATTAGCCCGGTAACAATCACTCTCAGGCGGCTGGCACTTAGACGGTGGTCCCGCAAGCTGGGAAATCTTTGTGCTGGAAACAGCTGAGAGTGGTAATGTTATGTTAGTGACAAGCGTGGTGTGAGATCAAGGGGGTCCCCGGTCACCTGTCAGTGAGGAGGGCAGTGATCTGATACCCACGTCTGTCACACTGCTGGCACTGGGGAGCTACAGTTCATCGAGTGAACCATGAATGCCAACATGTACTGTGACATACTGAAGCAGAGCATGATCCCCTCCCTTTGGAGACTGGGCCGCAGGGCAGTATTCCAACCTGATAATGACCCCAAACACAAATCCAAGACGACCACTGCCTTGCAAACGAAGCTGAGGGTAAAGGTGATGGACTGGCCAAGCATGTCTCCAGACCTAAACCCTATTGAGCATCTGTGGGGCATCCTCAAATGGAAGATGGAGAAGTGCAAGGTCTCTAACATCCACCAGCTCCATGATGTTGTCATGTAGGAGGGGAAGAGGACTCCAGTGGCAACCTGTGAAGCTCTGGTGAACTCCATGCCCAAAGAGGGTTAAAGCAGTGCTGGAAAATAATGGTGGCCACACAAAATATTGACACTTTGGGCCCAATATGGACATTTTCACTTAGGGGTGTACGCACTCTTGTTGCCAGGGGTTTAGACATTAATGGCTATGTGTTGAGTTATTTTGAGGGGACAGCAAATTTACACTGTTATACAAGCTGTACACTCACTACTTTACATTGTAGCAAAGTGTTATTTCTTCAGTGTTGTCACATGAAAATATATAATGAAATATTTACAAAAATGTGAGGGGTGTACTCACTTTTGTGAGATACCGTATATTCATTTATTTTATTTATTACAGGCACTTATATAGTGCCATCAATTTACCTAGCGCTTTACATATACATTGTATATTTGTATCAATCCCTGCTCTCAAGGAGCTTACAATCTAAGGTCCCTAACTCACATTCATACATTAACATACTAGGGCCAAGTTAGACCGGAGCCAGTTGACCTACTGTATGAGGCAATAATAGCTGTATTAGTGTATTGTAACCGCACAGTTTATTGCTGTATGCAATATACTTTTTATTTGCATTAAAATATTTTAGGACACGCTTTTGGGAAATGTACCCCCTTCTTCCATTTCAAGTAGCATTGATAAACAGAGGGTAAGTAAGACGCTAAGCTAATTTGTGAGTATAAAAAGTGCAAAGTGTTCTACTGTAAGGGCCAGTTCAGATTGTTGTGTTATGGTAAAATGCAGTATAACATGCTTCTACCCTGTCTTACTGCAATGCACAAAACAAGGTGCAGCGTGTTGCTGGTACCCCAAAGCACTGCACCTATATATCATAAAAAATGATGCCGGTATGTTAAATCCTACATTGTGAGAATAATAAGACTGATTCTCACAACTTATATGGACCTTCTGGTCGGTTCTCTTGCAATTTTGAGGCCTTTATGTCTGTGCCTTCTGAGCCCTCTCAGGTAAAGGTAATGCCCTTCTCTGCCCCATGCTCCATCCTTGTCCCTATCCCCCCTCCCTTTTTTTCTTTTGTTTTTCTTTTACTCCATCTTCGCTTATTCTTCTCTTTCTTTCTCTTGTACTTTGTTTTCTACTTCTCTATGGACTTACTTACTTTTCTCACCTGTTTCTAGTATGTATGGTGGTTTGGGATGATCTGCTCTGTTTTTTTTATGGTCATTAACACCAGTGTATGTATGCGCCATTTTCATAGTGATCTCTAACATTATAATACTAAATGGATATGGTGTAACTTTGTATACGAATGCTCTGTTAATCTTAATGTCTTAATGACTTTTACTTTTATTATATTTATAGTGATGTCTTGCATTATATTACTATTATCTATATGCATATTTGTATATGTACTGGAACTTGACATGTACGTTTACATTTATATTCTGTATTGTTTCAATACTGAATAAAAAACAGATTCAACACAAGAAAAAAAATCCTGCATTGTGGTGTGTTGGCACTTATAAAAAATGCAGTTTTTTGGCGCATGCGCCGGTCTCCGTGATGGCTGCTTGATCACGGAGCTCCGGGCTACCCCGTCACCAAATGCCTTAAGAAGCAGCCATTCGGGTTCATTCACCCCAGACCAAGCGCCCCTTGATGCAGCGGAGGTGGCGGAGAAACTGCAGGAGCCCTCCCGGATGATCGGAGGCGGAAGCCGGGATCAGCGCAAAATCGAGGCCGCGGCTGCGGCCTAGTCACGGACGTGACTTGAGCGGGCGGGTCACAGTACAGCTTCAGGCAGTCAAGGCCTCTGGACCCAAAGGTGAGGCAGACTTTAAGGCAAATTCCGCTCCCCTCCAAGGCCTGTGACAGTGGGCTTTTAGGGAGGCATTCATTGCAGCGGTTCACAGGAGGAAACTGGCCCTGAACGGCCTAGGCCCACCCAAGCAATCCCTGCGTTACCACGAGGGCTCCTGGGAGGCCCGATTCCTCGGTCTCCCCCCTTATCAGTTTTGTGTGGATCTTCCAGTTACAGGGGATCTGAGATAGCCTTAACCCTTCATATCTCACTACAACCACGAAGAGACTCTATTGGATCTCCACCCAGCTCCCCCACAGACTTCCATCTCCGCCATCCCCTTCCCATACTGGGCTTCACGTATCTATCTTACTATCCATGTATGCAGCAGCAGTAAGACGGGACTTATCCAAGCACCCAGGGTTTACTAAAAATACCTCAGTTCACGATCCTTTACCCCCTCTAAGCCAGCAGGTCCCCAGGGCCAGTGACTCCCCTGAAGATATGGAGGCAGGGGCGGAGGGAGGCTCCCGAATCCTTCCAGATCAGGACCCGCCATCTTCTACTTTTCTGCCCCCCCAAAACACGTCCCCGGCGTCTACAGTGTCTCTCTTGGAAAGGACTTTGGAGGAAATGTTTGCTTCCCCAGGGGGAACGGGGATCCCTGACCCTGACTCCCCAGCTTTGTTGGGGCCTTG
>BLSH010283355.1:241777-255605 GCA_018402905.1 Glandirana rugosa
GCCAGACCTGAGATTCATGATGGAAACCTTTTCTAAAATGTTGGCGAAGGGCCTGGCCCAAACAGCGTCCCAGATCACTACAACTATCCAAGCTGACTTACAAAATCTGGGCTCTAGGATTGAAGTGGTGGAACAAAAAACGGACCAAACCATCGCCAGAACGAATCAGAACACTGCAAGAATCCAGGATCTGCAGGACCAGCTGGAAGCAGCCCATTCCAAGATCGACGACTTAGAGAACAGGTCCCGTAGATACAACTTTCGCCTAAGGGGGGTCCCGGAAACCATTAAGGATGTTCAGGAGACTGTTCGTTCCTTCATTAAGGAAATCATTCCAAATATCCCAGATCACAGGCTGGAACTGGACAGAGCTCACAGGGCCCTTCAAGCTCCTCGCTCGGATGGACTTCCAAGGGACATTATCATTAAACCCCATTTCTTTGCGGTTAAGGAGGAGATAATGAAGGTCACCAGGAAACTACCCCAGCTATCCTTCCGTGGTCACCAAGTGCAGGTCTTTGCGGACATATCCCCAGCTACCATACAAAAGAGGAGGACTCTGAAACCCCTGCTCGAGGTGCTCGCCAACAAGGCAATTAAATACTGGTGGTCCTTTCTGTTCCGCCTCACTTTTTCATATAAAGAAAAGAACTATGGTTTCTCTTCTTTTAATGAGGGGGAACTTCTCCTAGTCAAACTAAACCTCATTTCATTGGATCCGGGATCCTCATTCCATTCCAGGTCAGGGGGTTCCTCCAAGCGCCCGTCCCCCCATAGCCCAATTCCCCCTGTGTGGCGTCCAAATCACTCTAAGAAGTCCAAGGACTCTCACCCCCCTTGACCAATCCTCTAACAGTTTAAGGGCTCTCTTATGACTCAATATGTCTTTAAAGTTCTTCCTGATTAAGAATATTTGCCTTAACCTAAGGGAGTGGTCCGTTACAGATGGCTTCCTTAGGCTCCAGTTTGAAGTTCGTATGGTTCAAAGTTTGTTAATTACCATTGGGTTATGACTCTCCTCGGTTGATCGAGGGATGGGTGGGCGGTTGTGGAGTTGGGGGGTTGGGATGGGCTTGGCTCCGCTCCTCCCCTCCCTCTGAACCCCCCTAGTGTGGGGGTTCTGGGGTTGGGTTGGTAGCAGGGGTTGAAAGGGCTTGATTATCAAACCATACTGTAAACTCCCCGGGAGGTTGAACAATTTCTTTAAGGTCCCCTCTGCCACTGAGTTGTTGGGGGGGGAGGGGGTGGTGGTAACTCTCCTCATCCATATTGATTTGTTTGCATCACCTCTGGTTGTTATTTAGCTACTGGGATTTCACCCATTTGTTTTATTGTTGTTAGGCTGTATTGGAGGCGGGGTAGACGGCATGCTCCTCCCTCTGCTTACGGGCTCCACTTTCTGGTGTAGCGCGCGAGCAGATGCCTGGCTGCCGGTATAGGCAGTCGTTTTCAAATGGCCCTCGGGACATGGGAGTCGGTTTACTGGCTCTCATCCCCCGAAGGGGGGGGTGCGGACGGTTTTTGGCCGTCCTCCCTCCCTCTCTCTTATCCTCTATCTGTTTCCTTTCCCCCCTTTCTTTCCTGCTCTTTTTTTGTATCTCCTCTCTTCTCTCCAGGTGCCGTGGTGGTCCTTGTCCGGTGATGGCGTAGGGTTCAAGTTCCGCTCTCACAAGGAGGGTACATCAGACTGTCCTAGGTGGTGGGACTCGAATGTGAGGACCTTTGACAACGTAAGTGCATCTTTCCCTCCTTGCAATGGTTCCCCCAGATAACTTACCCAGGGTTTTCAAAATTGCCTCCCACAATGTGCAAGGCCTTAACTCACCTGTAAAGCGTAGGAAGTACTTCCAGTCGGCCCACTCGCAGCATCTGGATGTCCTTCTTATTCAGGAAACACATTTTCCCTCCCAATTCTCACCTAGTTTCAACCACAGGAATTACCCTCAATTTTTCTTAGCTAACGCCCAGGACAAGACTAGAGGGGTAGGGGTCTTTTTTGGGAATAGGACGCGCTTTAATCAGCGTAAGATCATTAGAGACCCGGAGGGCAGATACATCCTGGCTCTGGGGGACATTGGGGGTTCCCCTTATTCCTTCCTGTCCTATTATGCCCCTAATACAGGTCAAATAAAATTCTTTAATGATATGTTGAAATCCCTCTCCCCTCATTTCGAGGGGACTTTGATCCTGGGAGGGGATTCCAACACTGCTCTTGACCACATGATGGACAAGTCCAGGCCGGCCCACACTCGCCTCCTGCAGCCCCCCAAGAGAAGTGTTAAACTGGCCAAACTCATCAACTCACTAGGCTTGGTAGACGTATGGCGAGAATATAATCCTACCACTAGGGATTTCACGCACTACTCAGCACCTCACAATTCCTTTGCAAGAATCGATCATATCTTCATGGGAGCCATTTCCATTCCAAGAGTCTCTAAGTCCTTCATTAGAGAATCCTCACTGTCAGACCATTCTATGGTGGTTGTCCTTTTAAGGCCCTCGGGGGACTTGGGGAACAGACCTCAATGGAGATTGAGGGAGTCATTATTGAGTAATCCGGTCCACTCCACTATGATCAGGAGAGACCTGGAGGAATACTTTAATTTGAATTCTGGCCCTGAGACATCCAGTATGACCCTATGGGCAGCCCACAAAACAGTCATTCGAGGCAAGATAATCCAACTAGCTTCCAAATTAAAAAAGGAGAGGAGATCCCACCTAATTAAGCTTGAGCAAGATTTTCAAAAACTCGCTAAATCACATAAGAGAAACCCCACTCATAAGTCTCGGTTGAAGTTGGAGGCAGGGAGGTTGTCCCTTCATCTAGCTTTGACCACCCAGGCTGAGAAACAGGCTCAATGGTCCAGTGCCCATTTCTACCTTCGTAAGGATCACATAGGTCCAAATTTAGCGTCCAAACTATCCCCAAAATTCAAATCATTTGCTTTTCCGAAAGTCAGAGACGTAACGGGAACCCTTTCTCAAAATCCTCATAAGATTATGTCCACATTCAGGGATTTTTACGCTAAGCTCTATAGTTCAAAGCTCTCAACCCCCCCATCCCAACCTCCCAACTTTCTGGACAGAGTTCCCCTCCCTACCCTGTCTGACGAGCATAGGCTCTCTCTAGAAGCCCCCATATCGGTATCTGAGATTCTAGAAGTTATCAGACACCTCAAAAAGGGCTCCACCCCGGGGCCGGATGGTCTATCGACAGGCTATTACAAGGAATTTGGGCCTATCTTAGCTCCACACTTAGCGGATTTCTTTAACTCTCTTCAAACAGCGGCAGTTCTCAATAAGGACCTTAACTCAGCCAACATAGCGGTTATTCCGAAACCGGATAAGGATCCTTCCGACGTAGCAAATTACAGGCCCATCTCCCTGATCAACAATGACCTAAAAATATTAACAAAGGTCTTGGCCAATAGACTTTCGGCCTTCATAGGACAATACATCCATAAGGACCAGGTGGGCTTCATCCCCGGGAGGCAGGGTCCTGATCAGATCCGTAGGGCTATAGACATCATTTCAATTCTGAGATCAGGGTGGGATGGGGGTCCAGCCCAAGAAGGGTTTATCCTGTCAGTCGACCTGCAAAAGGCATTCAACACCGTCGAATGGTCTTATCTGTTTGAGGTCTTGGGTAAATGGGGGTTTGGCCCTAAATTTTTACACATCCTCGAAGCACTATATTCCAGCCCCTCAGCCACTATTAAACTACAAAACTTCCTCTCCGAGCCTTTTAATATTCATAGGGGCACTAGACAAGGCTGTCCGCTATCTCCTCTGGTCTTCGCGATCGCCATTGAACCCCTGGCGATCGCTATCAGAGAGCATCCCGATATCAGGGGGGTGGACAGCGGCTCGCTCACCCATAAATGCGCCCTTTTTGCGGATGACCTGCTGCTGTTTGTTTCCTCCCCCCTGATCTCGGTCCCGCACATAGTAACACTCCTGCATGAATTCGGCACAGAATCGGGGCTACAGGTCAATTTAGATAAATCGGTGGCGCTAAACATCAATGTCCCAGAGTCCTTGATTCACCAGATTAGGGCCCAGTTTCCCTTTCCGTGGTCCCCTCAACAGATTCCTTACCTGGGTGTGAAATTAGCAGCCAGGTTTGACCAGTTATATCCCCTTAATTACCCCCCATTATTCAAACGAATTGAAGGCGATTTGCGTACTTGGGAAGGGTTGGGCCTCTCCTGGATGGGCAGAATCAACACAATTAAAATGACCCTCCTACCTAGAATTCTATATTATTTTAGGGCGCTTCCTATTCCCGTTAAAAAGGCTCAGATACTCAAGATATAAGCCCGGATCAAAAAATTTGTTTGGGGTCAGAAGGGGTATCGATGTCCAGCTGAGGTCCTCTTGAGGCGGCGTTCCCAGGGTGGTCTTGGCCTTCCAAATCTTTGGCGTTACTACCAAGCCGCACAATTAGCCCAGTTTTCCATAATTTACGCTAGGTCCAATAGACCGGATTGGGTGGGGATTGAGAGACAAGCGGTCCCCAACAACACTCTAGACTATTTGGTTTGGGCAGCCCCTAAGACAAGGCCGGCTATCTTATCCCCTACGCTCTCTAACTCATTAACCCTGTGCGATCACCTATTTAGCTCCACGAAGCTGGCCTCTACAGTTAGGCCGCTCCAGCACATCTTTAACAATCCCCGATTCCCACCGGGTCAAAACATTCGTTCATTTAAGTGGTGGACGGATAAGGGCCTTTATAGAATTGGGCACTTTCTCTCTGCTTCAGGTCCCATCACCCTTGGCTACTGCCTGGGGTCACTAGAAATGCCCCCCTCAGAGAGGTTCAGATTCCAGCAAATTCACCACTTCCTAACTTCCCTGTGCAGACATACTCAGCATACAACAGGTGTCACTCCCTACGAGAAGTGGTGCTCAGACATCACTTCTCAAAGAGGAGGGATTTCGATTATATATGCCCTACTAACGGACCACCCCGGGAAACCGCCTTACGCTGGGAGCTGGGAGGCCGACCTGGATCTGAGATGGGATGCGGAGACATGGTTTTCCCACTTCTTAAGATCCTTCAAGGGAATAGTGAATATTCCCCTGATGGAAGCTAGCGTCAAGATATTTACTAGGTGGTATCTTGTCCCATCCCGTCTTGCGTCCATGTTTCCGGGCTCTTCGCCTCTATGCTTTAGGGAATGCCACCTCGTGGGTACCTTCTACCACACTTGGTGGGAATGTCCCAGGATCAGGGGCTTCTGGAACAAAATTTTTACCATTTTACGGAAAGTGTCAGGCTTTCCCATACCGCAGACACCTGAGATAGCCCTCCTCAACCACAGACCGGCGGGTCTTACGAAAACCCTGGGTAGACTATCTAATTTTATTCTATTGGGGGCCAAGATCACCATTGCCAAGGCCTGGAAAACACCATATGTTTCTGTCAAAAGGGCTAAGAGGAAGATCACATGGATCATGTATCAAGAAAAGTATGCAAATATGATCTTGGATACCTCTCCTAAATTCGAGGCGGTTTGGGAACCTTGGAGGCAATACCTTAATCTTCCCCTTTGATCCCGGGCGGCCTCGGACAGGACATACCCGGCACCTTCCCCTCTCTTTATCCTCTCGGTAGCCATCTGGCTCCTTCACTTGCCTTCCCTAACTTTCTCTTTCTCGTGTATTTTCTGTCCCTTTCTCCTCTCATTACTATTCTCTGTTTAAACAGGTTATTTCGTTTTATGTATACACATGCAGTGGGCTTTAAGGCGCTCTCGAGCTTGGGCTTCAGCCCTGGGTGAATTTTTCTGAGTGGGTTTTTCCAGGGGGGGGGGTTCTTGGGGGGTCCCGGAACGATTCCTAGCACAGTATGTTCCCATCAGGGGTGCTTGGATTGGGTCGGGGGTCTCCCGGGGGCGTCACCCTGCTTTCTCACCCAGGGATGTCCCCGAGAATATTTCAGCTTTATTGTCACTTAACTGTATGTGAAGTTTTGACTTGATGAGAGCTATCGTTTGCATATGGTTGTTATCTGACATTGTAACTGTGAAATACCAATAAAGCTTTTAAATCAGAAAAAAAAAAAAAAAAAAATGCAGTTTTTATTGTTTAAGGTGAAGTTTGATGCATGATCATATTCCAGGTGCTCCATGCAACATCTGATATGCATTTCCCAAATATATCCCGATATTTATTGTACAGCCAGTTGTGACCTGGGTAGACCTAATGTATGCTTTTAGTTCCATTGCATCTTGCCCATGGAAGACATAAGTAAGAAAGATAACTTCCTAGTGGAGATTAATGTGATTGTTGGGCACACTTTGTTTGGAGCTTAAAGTGATACTAAACCCTGTAATATGAAAATAGTTCATCTGACCCCCACAGTGCCCACAGCTTATAAATCTTTTTACATTAAACTACTGCCACTATATACCTTTTTGGCTGATCTGTATACCACGGTCACATGATCAATTGCAGGGTCTGCCCAAGTGCTGAGTGTTCAGTTAGGAGAATATTTCCACTACAGCCTGTGCCCTCATGCTATTATGGGAGGCAGATCATCCATCAATCAAGATGTGACATGCCATCCACTGTGTTCTTTTTTAGTTACTGGGCATGGAGGAAGGAGGGAGGAACTGGGCTCTCATTTAGTATCTGTATACACACCCACATGTGTGATGTCAATATCATGTGACCTGGCTAGCTCTGAGAACAAGGAAAAGCTCTCTCCAGCAACAGAGACCAAACTGAGCATGTGCAGCTTTACTACTCTGACTGTGTCTTAACTGGACTTACCAAGAGAGACCCTGCTGGGGGTCTCTCCATACAGGATCAAAGAGCCTTTTTGCACAATACAGAGGCCTAACCCCTTAAGTTCCACAGTGAGTATAACAAGCATGTTATTCTGCACATACAGACAGATTTTACTGTTGTGGGTTTAGTAACAGTTTAATTATATAATTGGATGATTCATTTAAAAATGTTATTATAGATGAGCCCCAAATTTGGTATTTGATTTGTCATATGTTCTGCTGGGTATCAAAGATAAGTTTTGTTTTCAGTGTCTCTTCCTCAGGTAAGGTGTTATTTCTGAAGTGTAAAGAACTTAAATTCCAACCTCACTCTGCCCAAGGTCATTTTAATGAAAATTCCTTAGTCCATGCCAAAGGGATAGAATTGCTCCTAATCCTCCAGCAACCCATTATTTGATCTCAAGACCCACTGGGGATTATTGTTGTGTGTCTGCTAAAGCTGCAGTCACACTACAGTGGTAAGAGTTACAAGGGACCCATTAACAAACATTTTGTCTCGCTCCTGTTCAATTTTATTTAAGTGAATTAAGTCCCGAAAAAGTAGGCATTATTGTTGGCAAATTAAACATGAATGTATTTCTTTACACTTCAGTACTTATGCTACATGAACATATACAGGGTGGGCCATTCATATGGATACACCTTAATAAAATGGGAATGGTTGGTGATATTAACTTCCTGTTTGTGACACATTAGTATATGTGAGGGGGGAAACTTTTCAAGATGGGTGATGACCATGGCGGCCATTTTGAATCCAACTTTTGTTTTTTCAATAGGAAGAGGGTCATGTGACACATCAAACTTATTGGGAATTTCACAAGAAAAACTATGGTGTGCTTCGTTTTAACATAACTTTATTTTTTCATGAGTTATTTACAAGTTTCTGACCACTTATAAAATGTGTTCAATGTGCTGTCCATTGTGTTGGATTGTCAATGCAACCCTCTTCTCCCACTCTTCACACACTGATAGCAACACCGCAGGAGAAATGCTAGCACAGGCTTCCAGTATCCGTAGTTTCAGGTGCTGCACAACTCGGGTGGCCGCATCGCTGGAACGAGGGACAGGCGAGTGGCCGATTGTTAAAAGTCAGCAGCAACACTTTTGGTAGCTGCTGACTTTTAACAGGGTGGAACTCTGCTTTAATGAAAATGTAACACTACAGTTTGGCCCTTTGTCTTATAGGCTATTATGGGATACCTGTGGATTAGTAGATTGACATATCAAGGCCAACCCTTTTATTAGCCTATGCAGCAATTAGGAGTAGCATAGTACTACTCAACTTGCCAGTTAAGATTCCAGTGGAAACATCAGACTGCAACATTGTAATTTTGAGCCAAGCCACAAGGGGAGAGGATAATTTGAAGTCCTGGGAAAAATCATACATTAAGTCATGGCCGAAATTGTTGGCACCCCAGAATTTTTTCCAGAAAATCAAGTATTTCTCACAGAAAAGTATTGCAGTAACACATGTTTTACTATACACATGTTTATTCCCTTTGTGTGTATTGGAACAAAACAAAAAAAGGAAGAAAAAAAGCAAATTGGACATAATGTCACACAAAACTCCATAAATGGGCTGGACAAAATTATTGGCACCCTTTCAATATTGTGGATAAATAAGATTGTTTCAAGAATGTGATGCTCCTTTAAACTCAACTGGGGCAAGTAACAGGTGTGGGTAATATAAAAAATCACACCTGAAAGCAAATAAAAAGGAGAGAAGTTCACTTAGTCTTTGATTGTGTGTATGTGTGTGCCACATTAACCATGGACAACAGAAAGAGGAGGAGAGAACTGTCTGAGGACTTGAGAACCAAAATTGTGGAAAAATATCAACAATCTCAAGGTTACAAGTCCATCTCCAGAGATCTAGTTCCAAAGAAATTCAAGCTGTCCTGTAGGCTCAGGGAGCATCAGTGTCAGCGCAAACTATCCGTCGACATTTAAATGAAATGAAACGCTATGGCAGGAGACTCAGGAGGACCCCACTGCTGACACAAAGGCATAAAAAAGCAAGACTACAGTTTGCCAAAATGTACTTGAGTAAGCCAAAACCCTTCTGGGAAAATGTCTTGTGGACAGATGAGACCAAGATAGAGCTTTTTGGTAAAGCACATCATTCTACTGTTTACCGAAAACAGAATGAGGCCTACAAAGAAAAGAACACAGTACCTACAGTGAAATATGGTGGAGGTTCAATGATGTTTTGGGGTTGTTTTGTTGCCTCTGGCACTGGATGCCTTGAATGTGTGCAAGGCATCATGAAATCTGAGGATTACCAAAGGATTTTGGGTCGCACTGTAGAGCCCAGTGTCAGAAAGCTGAGTTTGCGTCCGAGATCTTGGGTCTTCCAACAGGACAATGACCCCAAACATACGTCAATAAGCACCCAGAAATGGATGGCAACAAAGTGCTGGAGAGTTCTGAAGTGGCCAGCAATGAGTCCAGATCTAAATCCCATTGAACACCTGTGGAGAGATCTTAAAATTGCTGTTGGGAAAAGGCGCCCTTCCAATAAGAGAGACCTGGAGAAGTTTGCAAAGGAAGAGTGGTCCAAAATTCCGGATGAGAAGTGTAAGAAGCTTATTGATGGTTATAGGAAGCGACTGATTTCAGTTATTTTTTCCCAAGGGTGTGCAACTAAATATTAAGTTAAGGGTGCCAATAATTTTGTCTAGCCCATTTTTGGAGTTTTGTGTGACATTATGTCCAATTTGCTTTTTTTCCTCCTTTTTTTTTGTTTTGTTCCAATACACACAAAGGGAATAAACATGTGTATAGCAAAACGTGTTACTGCAATACATTTCTGTGAGAAATACTTGATTTTCTGGAAATATTTCTGGGATGCCAACAATTTCGGCCATGACTGTATACCTTGCCTGGCTGAAGTCTTCAACTGACAGTCCAGTATGTCATCAGGAAATATGGGGGTTTTTCAGGCCAGGCAAGAAGGGTGTGTGACCACTTTAGGTGTCCAAGAAATGATATACCTAGCTTCTAAAAGTGCCTTCCCGGTCTAGTAGGGTGGGTTTGGCCTTCAAAATCCTTACTCCAAACAAAAGGTTTTTTTTAGCTGTAGATCAAGGAAGAGTCACTTTTTTTCTGTTAGGTGTTAATCTTTGTCTGTGACCCCTTTGGGAAGTTTGTTCTTCACTTTCGTTCCCCATGACAAAAGGTCATGAAATTAGGGGAGTGGTTGTCAAAGACACAAGAATTCACAAAAAGTAATAAAATGATTGTCAGAAGTTCTAATCCTTCCATGCTGTACTAACATTTGTTTAGTTTTTCTTTTTTATCTGGGTCTTCCTTGGACAGATTTTAGAGGAAGTGAGGGGAAATCTCTCCAAGAGAGGCACAAACAGTGATAAACACAACAAAAAGTTTCTAACCCCAATTTTTTCCAAAGAAAATTAAAAGGTTTTGGCAAGGGTTGGGTTTTAAAATTTATTACCTATAAATCATATTGAACGTTATCTTGCTAGCTTTACTTTCACATCTCTGGCATGTCTATAGAAAGTCTGTGACAATTTGAGCTACTGTTTTCAATACATAGATAACAAACTATTCAGTAGGTTTTATGCTCATATAACCTATTATTCCCAAATTACTACAAAGTTACATATCTTAAAAGAGGCAATCTTAGCAAACATAGTAGAGGTTTTCTGTACCCAGGAAGTTAAAAATTGACTATATAAAACAAAACAGATGGCATAGTAACTATGCAATTACTTGGAAATGACACATTGTTTCAGTGAGAGTGTAATGCTCTGTATACAGTAGTTAAAATGATAGATACAAAATATGTTTTAATTATGACAATACTGCAATACAGAGCTTTCATTGTTACATTTCTTAGTCTTTGTCTCTTTGCCACAATAGAGCTACTATGAATTAAATGAAAAGGACCTCTAGAATATTTTACTGTCTTGTAAAGCATAAGTCATAAATCATATTTCAAAGATATGAAACACAGATTAACTGTTTTGTTCAAACTGTATTTTAAACAATAACTACATTAACCGCTTGCTGTCTGCCCCATAGCAGTTTTACTGCTACAGGGTGGCAGTTGTTCATATACAGTTGTGCTCATAAGTTTACATACCCTCGCAGAATTTATGATTTCTTAGCCATTTTTCAGAGAATATGAATGAGAACACAAAAACATTTCTTTCACTCATGGTTGGTGTTTGGCTGAAGCCATTTGTTATCAATCAACTGTGTTTAAATCATAATGACAACAGAAAATACCCAAATGACGCTGATCAAAAGTTTACATACCCTGGTGATTTTGACCTAATAACATGTACACAAGTTGACACAAAGGGGTTTGAATGGCTATTAAAGGTAACCATCCTCACCTGTGATCTGTTTGCTTGTAATTAGTGTGTGTGTATAAAAGGTCAATGGGTTTCTGGACTCCTGACTTACATTTTTCATCCAGTGCTGCACTGACATTTCTGGATCCTGAGTCATGGGGAAAGCAAAAGAATTGTCAAAGGTTCTGCGGGAAAAGGTAGTTGAACTGTATAAAACAGGAAAGGGATATAAAAAGATATCCAAGGAAGTGAGAATGCCAATCAGCAGTGTTCAAACTCTAATCAAGAAGGGGAAAATGAGAGGTTCAGGTAGACCAACTAAAATTTCAGCTACAACTGAGCGTTTTGTCAAGAGGAGAAAAGAAGATAAAGAGCCTCATATACAAATACCACAAAAGTCTTCAAGATGTCATTGATGTTAAAGGGGGCAATAAACTGTATTAAGTTAAATTTTGGTCTCATCACTCCAAATGACTTTTTGCCAGAAGGTTTGAGGCTTGTCTTTGTGCTGCTTGGTGCATTGTAAGCAGGATACTTTGTGGCATTTGCATAGTAATGGCTTTCTTCTGGTGAATCGATCATGCAGCCCATCTTTCTTCAAGTGCCTCCTTATTGTGCATCTTGAAACAGCCACACCACCTGTTTTCAGAGAGTCCTGTATTTCACCTGAAGTTATTTGTGGGTTTGCTTTGCATCCCAAACAATTTTCCTTGCAGTTGTGGCTGAAATTTTAGTTGGTCTACCTGACCATGGTTTGGTTTGGTTTGGTAATAAATGGCTTCAGTCAAACACTAACCATGAGTGAGAGAAATGGTTTTGTGTTATCATTCATATTCTCTGAAAAAATGGCCAAGAAATCATACATTCTGCCAGGGTATGTAAACTTATGAGCACAGCTGTATGTGAGTTTGGACTTCCACCTGCAGGGGGCACGCACGCACCACCGGCGGGCCACTTCTGCTGTGATAATTCACTGCAAAAGCTGATCTGCTGGTGCCAGGCATTCAATGTCCTCCCTTCACCTGCCGATCATTGGCAATACACAGAGGATTGAGAGTCCAGAGTTCCGCCTGCAGGGAGCACATTCATACCACTGACGGGCCGCTTCTGCTGTGATAAGAGCATCAGCACAGCTTGGTCAAGAAGAAGAACAGAGGTAATTTCTCTGCTCACAATGACCTTTCCTTCTTTCAGCATGGTTGCTGCCCTTCTGAAGAACCGAATTTGCTTCTAGGACAGCCAAATCAGCAGAAAATTACAGGAGGATAACATAAGGACAACTTCAGATACTTACACTTCTAGCATTTAAAATACATGTAATACATTTTTTAGAACTTTATTGATTTGTGTCACTTATTTGACTGGAGTTACAGATAGATAGATAGACAGATAGATAGATAGATAGATAGATAGATAGATAGATAGATAGATAGATAGATAGATAGATAGATAGATAGATAGATAGATAGATAGATAGATAGAAAAATAGATAGATAGATAGATAGATAGATAGATAGATAGATAGATAGATAGATAGATAGATAGATAGATAGATAGATAGATAGATAGATAGATAGATAGATAGCTTTCTTCTATTTATTCCTGTAATCTGTTTTTAAAAAATGTGTTAGTTTTCTTATAGATCTGTAATACAGGTGCATCTCAGAAAATTAGAATATCATCAAAAAATGTATTTATTTCAGTAATTCAATTCAAAAAGTGAAACTCGTAAATATTTTATATAGATGCGTTACACACAAAGTGATATATTTCAAGCATTTCTTTCTTTTAATTTTGATGAGTATGGCTTATAGCTAGTGAACCCCAAAATTCTGTATCAGAAAATTAGAATATTACATAAGACCAATAAAAAAGGGATTTTTTAATACAAAAATGTTGGCTTACTGAAAAGTATGTCAATGTCCAGTATAGTATGCAATCAACATTTGGTCGGGACTCCTTTTGCATGAATTCCTGCATCAATGCAGCGTGGCATGGAGGCAATCAGCCTGAGGCACTGCTGAGGTGTTATGGAAGCCCAGGTTTCTTTGATAGTGGCCCTCAGCTCATCTGCATTGTTTAACTGCTTCACAACCGGCCCATAGCCGATTGACGGCGGCAGGGCAGTTGCTTAACTCTGGGAGGACGTACATTGACGTCCTCCCAGAATCGCGCTTCCCGCGTGCCCCCTGGGGCACGCACACGGGAACATCTGTGATCGTCGGGCCCGGGGGACCCGACCGATCACGGATCGCGGTGAATGGCCGCTGTGAGCGGCCTTTCACCACGTGATCGCGCCGTTAAATGACGGCGCGGTCACATGTAAACAAGCCGGCGCTTCCGCCGGCTTTTCTCTCTCCTCTCTGCACCGATCGGTGCAGTGTGAGAGGAGAGAGGGGGGAGGAAAGACGTGCTGCAGACTTTCCGGCGAGTGTCGCCGGTAAGTGGCGCTAGGCACTAGCCAGCCCAGGGGGCCCGGGCTGCTAGTGTCTACAAGGGCACACGCACGGGGTCCCCCGTGCGCCCTTCGCGCTAAGACCCTCCTGCAGTTACATGCAGGAGGGTCTCAATTCGTTGACGGGACGGCGGCAGTTAGCCGATACCCGGCCAACACTTCGTCAATTTGTTACGTCTACTCGACTCCCGGTGATAGTTTCTTTGGACCCGAAGGTATTGTGGAGTCGTCACGGAGTCCGACTAACGGAGGTACGG
>BLSH010283355.1:261845-274273 GCA_018402905.1 Glandirana rugosa
CCAGGGCACGGAGGGGTAGGGAAGACCGGTCGAGTCGTCAGACTCGAACCTTGCGTCACGCGAGGAGGACCAGTGGCAACCAGGAGGAGCGCACTGCGTTCCAAGCTCAGACTGCTGAGCTGGCCAGAAGGGATGGGGAGGCACGGGACAACAGTAAGAAGACTATAAAAATAGAAATACAATGCTGCCATGGAGCGCTCACCTGTCTTCAGGACCCTGCCAGCCCGAATCCTCCTGGGCAAATATATGGGCCGCCCCCACTGGGGATCTTCTTGGCCACCCGCCTCTCACCCGCCGTAGCTGGGCCCTGGGCGCTGGGGGGGACACCACCGCCCCAAGGATTTACCCCATTATCCACTGGGAACCTGCTGCCCTGGAAACTTCCTTGCAACTGCTTGGTCCTTAGGAGGAGGACAAAAAAGGAACACAGGTGCGGGCCATGAGGCTAAATTTATGGTAATGGGGTCCTATGGGAGTGAGGAGGGCGGAGTAAACCCACACGTAGGCTGCCATGGAGTCTGTCAGGAAATTACCTTTTTCATGATATTCTAGCTTTATGAGATGCACCTGTGTATGTAAAAAATGTATTTTTTTTATATTTGTGTGATACAAGAGGCCAGTCATCCCAAAACAGTCAGTTAAACCACTACCAGTGTTTTGGACCTCGTAGGGGCGTTATAATAATATTTCACTCTCCCAGCTATATTTGTATTTATTCTACACGATGGATAATGCAGAAAAGAGTGCTGGAACTATTAGATGTGAATGGAAAAGCACACAACTTGCAGATGGAACAATTAGGAATTATGGCACAAAGAACTGACTGTTGACAAATTCAAAAAGAGGCCAGAGGCTGATTTAGATTACTGGACTCATCATATAACTAAAATATCATTTTTGGCTAGATATATAAATAGAAGTAGATAAACCCTTTAACGTGTGTTTAAACAATACGGATCACCAACTAAATGTTATATGACAATAGAAATAAGTATAATTCACCTAGTAATCTACTGTGCATACATTTGATTCTGGCATACGGAACAGTACAACCTTAAAGGTACATAAAAAAGTATAAAAAAAGAACAAAAAATGTTGAAAGGAACTTTTAGAACCTTTTTACCCTACGTTAAAGAAAGTTAATATCTACATTTTTGCTAGATGTTACACTTAGTAGGCTTTGTAATATTTTCACTAGCATTTTATGACTCATTTTCATTCGTCTTGGTATCACATGACAAGCTACTCAATTTGGTGCACATTTTTAGATGATCCTTGAGCAAGCAACATTATTGCTTGTTCCTAATAAAAGATGTTTTACTACCAACCTTTTGATGTTCATTGAAGAAGTTGATGTGTTTTCTTCACCTCTCCTACTCGCTGTTTGCACTGTATTGCATTGACTTCCAGCCCAACCCTTTACTAATCATGTGTAATCTTTTCTAACTCCAGTATTGAAGACTGTTAGAAATGAGGATCATACAAGAAATCAAATACACCAGTCTTCTGAGCTCAGAGCTGAACCAAATTCAGATCAGTTCCTTGCATAAGGTAAGAAAAGAAGGTAACAATAAAGTGATAATAAACAGAGAAGTTTTAATTGTGATAACTCATTCACATAAATCATATATATCATGCCACTGTAGTTTTTTTTTCTTTAAGTACCATATTCCTGCAGTGCTGTTGTATGGTCAGATTATCTTTCCCTGTTCTTTGGCATCTGCTAGGAAAGATCCTTGGGAGGGGCTTTTTTTATTTTGTTAAAGTGGTTGTAAAGGCAGAAGAACACCTGCTGGGTGCAGCTCCCCCCTCAGCCCCCCTTAATACTTACCTGAGCCCCATCTTGATCCAGCGATGTTGTACAAGAGGCTCAGCTGTCTGGGACTCTCCCTCCTGTTTGGCTGAGACACACAGCGGACGCCATTGGCTCCCACTGCTGTCAATCAAAGCAAGTGAACCAATCAGGAGAGAGAGGGGGTGGGCCGGCCACGGCTCCGTGTCTAAATGGACACACAGGGAGGGGACCCGAGAAGAGGAGGATCAGGGCTGCTCTGTGCAAAACTAATGCACAGAGCAGGTAAATATAACATGTTATTTTTAAGAAAACAAGCCTTTAGTATTACTTTAATGTACGCTCTCAGACTCTACAGTATGAGTCTGTATCTGGCCAGGCCTGGTTGGGGCTGTGGTGGTCACAAGGCTGAAAAAAAACAGTTTCAGATGAGCAATTCAAATTGGATTATAAATATGATTATAAATATCAAATACTTGTTTTACAGTTCCCTATAAATCTTTATTGAACATCAAATGCGTATTTTTTGTGCATTAATATGGTATAGGCAGAGTAAAAAATGATTGACACTAGCTTTCATTTTATTCAGACAGCATCTACATCCAATGATCTTTTTTTACTTTACAGGTATTAGCAATTACATTTGATATATTTATAGTTCAATACATTTTTATTTAATTTTACAGTAACAAAGCACGGGATATAAATGATCTGGAGGTAATCAAGACATTGAAGTTGAACACATGGTGCTGAAGCACCCATACACAAAACATCAGTAATACAATAAATCAAGAAATAAATTGAGCAGATAAAAGTGTTATCCAGCATCAAAATAAACAAAATAAAGCAAAATTGAAGCTTATAGAAACTATAGATATAGTATCTCACAAAAGTGACTACACCCATCACATTTTTTGTAAATATTTTATTATATCTTTCATGTGACAATACTGAAGAAATTACACTTTGCTACAATGTAAAGTAGTGAGTGTACAGCTTGTATAACAGTGTAAATGTTTTGCCCCCTCAAAATAACTCAACGCACAGCCATTAATGTCTAAACCGCTGGCAACAAAAGTGAGTACACCCCCTAAGTGAAAATGTCCAAATTGGGCCCAATTAGCCATTTTCCCTCCCCGGTGGCATTTCACTCGTTAGTGTTACATGGTCTCAGTTGTGAATGGGGAGCAGGTGTGTTAAATTTGGCTTTATCGCTCTCACTCTCTCATACTGGTCACTGGAAGTTCAACATGGCACCTCATAGCAAAGAACACTCTGAGGATCTGAAAAAAAGTATTGTTGCTCTACATAAAGATGGCCTAGGCTATAAGAAGATTACCAAGACCCTGAAACTGAGCCAAGACCATACAGCGGTTTAACAGGACAGGTTCCACTCAGAACAGGCCTCGCCATGGTTGACCAAAGAAGTTGAGTGCACATGCTCAGCGTCATATCCATAGGTTATCTTTGGGAATGTGAGTGCTGTCGGCATTGCTGTAGAGGTTGAAGGGGTGGGGGTCAGCCTATCAGTGCTCAGGCCATACGCCGCCCACTGCATCAAATTGGTCTTCATGGCCTATCGTCCCAGAAGGAAGCCTCTTATAAAGATGATGCACAAGAGAGCCCGCAAACAGTTTGCTTAAGACAAGCAGACTAAGGACACAGATTACTGGAACCATGTCATGTGGTCTGATGAGACCAAGATAAACTTATTTGGTTCAGATGGTGTCAAGAGTGTGTGGCGGCAACCAGGTGAGGAGTACAAAGACAAGTGTGTCTTGCCTACAGTCAAGCATGGTGGTGGGAGTGTCATGGTCTGGGGCCGCATACATGAGTGCTGCCAGCACTGGGGAGCTACAGTTCATTGAGGGAACCATGAATGCCAACATGTACTGTGGCATACTGAAGCAGAGCATGATCCCCTTCCTTCAGAGACTGGGTCACAGGGCAGTATTCCAACATGATAACGACCCCAAAAACACCTCCAAGACGACCACTGGCTTGCTAAAGAAGCTGAGGGTAAAGGTGATGGACTGGCCAAGAATGTCCCCTGTCCTAAACCCTATTGAGTATCTGTGGATCATCCTCAAATGGAAGGAGGAGGAGCGCAAAGTCTCTAACATCCACCAGCTCCATGATGTCATCATGGAGGAGTGGAAGAGGACTTCACTGGCAACCTGTGAAGCTCTGGTGAACTCCATGCCCAAGTGGGTTAAGGCAGTGTTGGAAAATATTGACACTTTGGGCCCAATTTGGACATTTTCACTTAGGGGAATACTCACTTTTGTTGCCAGTGGTTTAGACATTAATGGCTGTGCGTTGAGGACAGCAAATGTACACTGTTATACAAGCTGTACACTCCCTACTTTACATTGTAGCAAAGTGTAATTTCTTCAGTGGTGTCACATGAAAAGATATAATAAAATATTTACAAGAATGTGAGGGGTGTACTCACTTTTGTGAGATACTGTATACAGTGGTTCAAAAAGCGAGATGTCAACATGGGTAGGGGGTCATTGGAAAAAGGAAGAGAATAATGGGAAGAAACGGAGGAATGGAAGGATGATGGTCCAGCCCTACCTACAAGCTGAACAGACTATGATCTATTCTGGCAGGAAGAAAATGTATGCACCATAGGTACCACACAGCTAAATATTTTTGCATTGTAACGTTTATCTTTGCCTCCCCCTTTTTATGTAACATTGTTTGCATGATCGGAAATTCAACATCAGGCATAGAAAGAGTAGTGGATTCCCATGCCTTGTCAATTGTTTGCTTAGCAGCCATAAGCACATGGATCATTAATTTAATTGCACCTTAAGTCAGGAGGTTTTATACAAAGAAGGACATAGTCAGCTTTGGAAGGCATACTCTGTCCCATCAGAGTAGTCATAATGGAGGATACTGACTAAATGCTGACTAAAATCGCTGAAGCAGGTCCACCATATATGGAAAAAGGTTTTTAGTTGTCTGCACCCACGGAAACATGTAGGAAGGTAACCAGGAACAAATTTAGCTATTCCGGCGCCATATACCATCACATCAAGTCCTTATAATTTGCTTCTACAGCTAGTGCATTGTGTGAAACATCTGATCTATTTAATAATACTAGTTTATAGTCAGCATACTCTATCCTGCCCCCATAGTATTTAACAATACAAGGACATGGAGGAGCGGAGTGTCATTTACCACTCTGTATACACCCACATCTGTGACTCTATAGTCATGGGGGCTGCACAGATAAGAAAAAGGAGTAAATGAAAAGCTTAGATGGGAACTGAAATTTGGGCATGCTCCATAGAGGACACCAGCTGGTCTACAAAATCTCAACAAAATCTCAACCTGCAGTGAAGATGGGAGGGACAGCTGAAGGCAGGATCAACCATATGTCACTCTACACAAAACAAATGCTTTAGTGGCTTTGTGAGTATGAACAAACAGTTAAATAGCATATAATAGTTTTTCATAATCTGAGTTTAATGACACTTTAATCAAGGTCACAATTTTGCCTGGCAGCACCCGCTCCTGTATTATCTGGAGAAAAGTGTCTAGGGAACATAGTTTGTTCATCACATTATTGCATTGCCCACAGCATTGCAAGGACAAAACTTGGATGGAGATCAAGTAAAAAGCTTTAAGTTGGGTGTCATGATAGGTGAGAGTGCTCAGTTGCTAATATAAACAAGGATGTTTAAACCTGAACTCCAAGCAAACAGCTAAATACACAAATGAAATATACACAAGAGAGCAGCTTTACCTGTCCAATAAGGTATTTTTCTATCTAGCCTGCTCTGAGATTTACACAGTCCTGACACACAACCCTGCCTGGTGGATAACTCAACTTTCTCTGGTGCAATTATAGACTGTTGGTGTCCATCATTCACCCACAGACTGCTGATTTGGCAGTGACATCGCAGATACAAAATGATGAGGAAATGTCATGCATCCCAGGAGTCTCCAGGAGAGGAGGAGGGTTTTTATAAGATAAGCACCTCCTCCTGCCTGCATGCCTGAGCTAAGAGCAGATGGATTCCAGGAAGTAACTAGAATGAAACATCTGCCCTTACTCAAGATGCCCGTGGCCAGAAATGCTAAGAAGTGGTTTTCAAAATTATTTCTCAGCAACATAAAACATGGAAACCTGGATGGATGGGTGAGTTTGTTTTGAATAATAAAAATGAATCAAATAGCATTTTCGGTTTGTGGTGCTAAGCTGCAGTGCAATTCTGCTTCAACTTTTTAGTCAATCCTAATAAATTATACACCATTTCTGAGGCAGAGCTTTAATTTGTTAGCAGAGTCAGCTACATATAGTCTACTTTCCTAGGTTTTCAATAGAAAATAAAAATAGTAAAAATTTTGAAAAAAAAAATAATTGCAGTTTTTTCCCCAAAGAAATTTTGATATAATTTGCACACCTCCAGATGTTTATCCAAAAAGGACTCTTTTGATTGAAACTATACCACATAATTGAATAATTAGTCTGAATTTAATATAGCAAACTTGTGAGCTCAAAATAGATGTTTGGATTCTACTTAAGGACACCGATAGCATAAGTAACAGGTAGGGATCAAGTGTAGTCCATAACAAGGCAAAGGATGGTAACAAAGGGTTGCAGGTTAGGATGAAGTGGAAACATAGTCGAGGAATAAACCAAGGTGTCACGCACCTGGTGGTGGAGTCTGTCTTGTGCAGGAAGCAACCATTCTTACGGCCCTGGTTCGGGAACCCCTGGTAGAGCAGACAGAGGGTTCCAGAGCACAGGGGGGCACGAGGGCTGGACAGGAACACTGATGGTGAGATGGGTCCATCAGTGGCTCGTGCAATCCGTAGAGTAGTGAGGCAGGATGAAGTCAGCAACTGGCTGGCAAGCGGTACAGAGGGTGCAGGCTGAAGAATCGTCAGGTACAGGCAGGATCGTTAACAGGCAGGCAGCGAGGTACAAAGGGGTCAGGTAGAAGAGTCGTCGTGGGCAAGCTGGGGGTCGGTGCAGGCGGAGGTCAATCAAGGTCAGACAAGCTGGTTCACAGGAACAAAGATCAGGATACAGGTTCAAAGTACAGGTTGCTCTTAGGAACACACTAACGCTGTAGAACGGTAAGCACCGGCTGCTGGGCATTGCAGGTTTAAATAGGGCCGTTTGGCACCGTTTCTGGTGCGTGTGCACGCATGGGAGTGCGCGCGAACGCGCACAAGTGCAGAAGTTTCTTAAAGGGCACCAACACAAGGTCAGTAACGAGTGGTAGTGAAGATATGGAAGGCAACAAGAGCAAAAGGAGCTAGATTTTGGCTGGATTTGTGCATAATAATATGGAAAACAGGAAGTGCAAAAGAATGGCTGAAATAGGAAGTTCATGGGAGGAGCAAAGAGTTCAAGGTTTTCCAGAAACAAGGTTCAAGGCATGATTGTCCAAGGAATTTTTCAGGGAGCTGTCCAGCATCTCAGGTGGCTCAGCAAGAAGACATACTGCCCTAGACAGCAGAGATTGCAGGTTCAGGGCTTGGTTGTGTTACACAGTAGCAGGGCAACAGACACCAGGAAACTGCAGCTGCTCCTACCCTGTCAGCTTTGCAGACTGGGTCTATACTTTATACTTGATTTTAGCATTCTTCTTCCAGGTAAATAACATGAACTAGTGAAACTAGAAACAGCCCAGCAACTAAAATTATTTTAACCTCTTGCCGACCGCCCGTAGCAGCGTGACGGCGGCAAGATGGTTCATTATCGCGAAACGCCGTCACGGCGTGTGCACTGCTGTTCGATTCGCTACACGGCCAGGCCAATGATTTTTGGCCTGGCCCCTCCGATGGTCCTGACTAATGACATTGCTCCTCTGCCTCTTTTATGTAAACAGAGGCAGAGGAAGTGAGCTCAACTTTCTTCCTGAAGCCCTTTTCGGTTTCAACGAGGAAGAGAGAGCATCTAAAAGTAAGTTGCACCACACCACACTGACACCAGGACAGTTAGGCACACTTTTAACCCTTTGATCGCCCCTGATCGCCCCCCAGTTAACCCCTTCACTCCCTGTCACCCCCTGTCATAGTGTCATATAGTGCAGTGATCTGGTTTTTACCAATCGCTGTACTTGTGACCCTTGTGACACTAAATCAGTGTTAGGGTAGGTAGTATTAGGCCTAGTTAGGTGTAAATACCCCCCTTGCGCCCCAATAAAGTTTTTAACCCCTTCATTTCCCCCTGTCACCTGTGATCACCGTACAAGTGTCACGGGTGACGCTAGCTAGCTAGATAGTTTTTTTTTTTCAATCAGATTACCCGCTGTATATTATTTTATATACCTTTTATAGGTTTTAACCCCCAATTGCCCGGCGGTGACCCCAGTTAAGTTTTAGCATGTGTTAGGGTCAGCGTAAACGCCAGGCAGGGTCAGTTAGTGAGGTACTCTGACACACACGCACATTAGATAGGTGTTAGATATTATTGTGATATCTGATCAGATCAATATCTGCGATCTGATCAGATATACATTAGCGCCCCCACTAGTTTAGTATTCTAAAAAACACAGCGTTAGCGGGATCAGCCCAGATAACTGCTAGCACCTGCGTTTAGCCCCTCCGCCCAGCCCAGCCCAGCCCACCCAAGTGCAGGATCAATAGATCGCTGTCACTTACAAAACACAACAAACATATCTGCAGCGTTCGCAGAGATCACGCTCGATCCCTGCGAAATCTGACAGTGAATTTGGTAGCGTTTGAAACAGGCACTGAGAACCAGAAGCGCTTTTTTGACTGCCCACGGTAGTGTACCTATAAATTTAGAAAGTCCAAAATGTCCAAAGAGGCCTACACTATGCTGAGTATGACAGATGAGAGCGATGGGGAAGTCCACTGTCAGAATCAGGCTCAGCATATGAACCTGTAGAGAGCAGCGGCACCCTGTCAGATATCTCTGACGACGGAGTTGTGGTCCCTGCTAGAGCTAGGCGTACCAGACCCCGTTCTGCTGTCGCTGATGTGCATGAACCGCAGGGCTCTAGTATGCAGCAGAGAGCCAGTACTAGCACCGCTACTCCTTCTGGTGAACTGGCAAGCACCAGCGGCCTAGTACATCCTGGTCGTAGACAAACCAGGACTGCAATATCACGTGGTGACGTGGCGAGTCCCATAAGTGCAGTTCAAGCTGGTGTGGCTAGCACGAGTAGTGTCCCGCAGCCACAAAGAAGATGGACACAGGCCCTCAGAACCCATAGTGCCCTTCCTGATGCACTTGCAAACCCTGATTGGCAATCCACCACTGATGCAGCGCCCGTACTTCCCCCATTTACTGCTCAACCCAGAATCACAGTGAATACAGCTGATTTTACAGCCATTGATTTTTATTCGCTGTATTTCACGGAAGATCTCTATAGATCTATTGTGGACCAAAGCAATTTGTATGCTGGTCAATTCATCGCCGCTAATCCCCATTTGACACTTGCCAGAGACTGGAAACCAATCACGGTTCCATAATTTAAGACATTTCTGGGCCTTTCCTTCCTCATGGACAACTAAAAAAACTGAGTGCGGTCATATTGGTCCACTGACCCAATTCACCATATGCCCGTGTTCTCTGCTTGCATGGCCAGGACATGATATGAGCAGATTTTGCGGTTCATGCAATTCAGTGACAATGAACTCAGTCGTCCACGTGGTGAACCTGAATTTGACCGGCTCTACAAAATTCGGCCCCTCATAAACCACTTTAACACCAAGTTCGCTGCACTCTTTATTCCCAACCAAGTTGTGTGCGTGGACGAGTCCCTAGTTAAATTTTCTGGCCATCTTGCTTTCAAGCAGTACGTCCCCAGCAAGCGTTCCAGATACGGTGTCAAACTGTATAAGCTCTGTGACAGGGCCACAGGCTATACACATCGTTTTATTGTTTATGAGGGCAAAGATAGTCACGTAGAGCCGGAAGGATGCCTAGACTACATAGGGAGCGCTGGCAAGATTGTGTGGAGCTTGGTGTCACCCTTATTCGGAAAGGGGTACCACTTGTACGTGGACAATTATTACATGAGCATGCCACTTTTTAGTCACTTGTTTGATCATCAGATTGGCGCATGTGGCACCGTGTGACCTAATCGCCGGGGCTTCCCCCAACGGCTTGTAGATTCCCGTCTTAGTCGGGGGGGGGGTGAGAGCCTGCTTGAAGTGTAATAATTTGCTCATTTTCTGACCTCCCTTCATGCAGATACGACCGTCCAAATTTCTACGGCGACTGGTGCTGTGGAGAAACCCCTCTGTGTCCACAAATATAACCTAAATATGGGAGGGGTGGACCTCAATGACCAGTTACTGGTGCCGTACCTAATCACCCCTAAAGCTAGACCCTGGTACAAAAAAGTGTCTATATACCTTTTTCAATTAGCTTTGCTGAACGCTCATGTCTTATACAGAGCGTCAGGACTGACGGGATCCTTCCCCAAATTCATGGAAGAGATCGTCACAGCACTTCTGTTTCCAGAAGGTGCTGCACCCCCAATCCAGAATGTGAATGCAGTTAGCTGACTGCATGGGAGGCACTTTCCACGTGTCCTCCGTGGTACCCCAGGCCACAGAACACCCCAAAAGAGATGTCATGTATGCAGACGAGGCGTGACACCCGCACTTATTGCCCCACCTGTCCTGACCAGCCTGGTCTCTGTATCGATGAATGTTTTGAACGCTATCACACACTAGTGAATTATTAGCGTAAGGTACAGCAGACATAGTGATTAGGAACACATACATAGGGTCTCCAAAGATGCCAGTGCATTTTGAGAGACCCAAAGCTGGAACCAGTTAGTTTTTAGTTACAAAAAAAAAGGTGTACCAAAAAAAAAAAAAAAAACATTTTCAAACAACAAAAAATAAAAAAATGTTAAAAAAATATATATATATAAAATAAAAAAAACAAAAACAGTTGTACGTTTCTTTTTTTCTCTCTCTCTCTCTTGTTTTCTCTCTAATCTCTCTCTATTCTCTCCCTATTGTTAATATTTTGTATGCATACCTGTTTGTTACTGTTTTTATCATGTTTTCTTTGCGGGTATGTAATTTTTTTATGTTAATGCTCACCTGTAATGTTATATTGTTAATGTGTTTTATATTTTTTTCTTTTTAGCAGGTATGTAATTTTTTATGTTACTGTGTTTTATTAATTGTTTATTTCTTTTCAGGTACACCATTCAGCTGCAGCACTGATTTATTAATGGTGACAGCAAAAGCGTTTGCTTCCACCATTCATGAAGCAGCGACTCCAGCGCTGTTGGTGGTGATTTCACCACCACAGGTAAAAAAGAGCAAATATACCGGAGCATAGGGGCAGTGGGTGGAAATTGGGGTGCATTGCCCCTATGCTCCGGTATATTTTTTAAAAAAGTGGCTATGCCCACCATTAGAAGTGGGAGGATGAAGAGAGGTTCTCTAATGGTGGGCATACCAACCAATTGATTCTTTTTTTTTCATTTAACCCACAGGCTGCATGAAAAAAAAGAACATTACAATATATGCCCAACAAGGACCAGCGACATACTAGTAGTTTGCTGGTCTTCTCAGGCTCTCCTGTCCCACGGGGAACGCGAGAATGCAGCTGGTGGTTCTGCCAGCTGACCATAGAGCCGATTGAAGACTAGAATGGCTCCAATCATCTCCATGGCCTAAGAAACCGGAGGCTACGAGCATTTTGTGACTTCGGTTTCGTCAGATGCAAACAGCGCCATTGGGAAATTGGGAAAGCATCTTATCACACCGATTTTGGTGTGGTCAGATGCTTTAAGGGCTGGGGAAAGATCTAGAGTTTAGTAGACCCCAAATTAAAAAAAAAAAAATATGCGACAATACCTATTTTTATCATAGGGGATATTTAAAATCCCTGTGATAAAAATAAAAATGATAAAAAAAGATGAAAGGGACAGTGTAGAAATAAAAAATAAAAAATAAGGAATAAAATTTTTTTTTTAAAAATTCACCCCTGTCCCCCCTGCACGTACGCAAAGGTGGACGCAAGCGTCAGTCTCGTGTCGTATGTAAACAACAATTTCACCATGCATGTGAGGTATCAACGCGAATGTCAGATCGAGGGCAGTAATTCTAGCAGTAGACCTCCTCTGCAGATCTAAAGTGGTAAACTGTAATGGCTTTTAAAAATGTATATAATTTGTTGTCGCTTCGCGGGTGTGTGGCATTTTTAAAGCATGTCATGTTTGGTGTCTATGTACTCGGCATGAGATCAACTTTTATTTATAAAACTGGGCAAAATAGTGTGTTTTTGTGCATTAAAATTAAAAAAAGTGTTTTTTTCCCCCAAAAATTGCGTTTGAAAATTCACTGCGCAAATACTTTGTGAAAAAAAAATTGTAACTCCCACTATTTTAATCTGTAGGGCCTCTGCTTTACAAAATATATAATGTTTAGGGGTTCAAAGTAATTTTCTAGCAAAAAAAGTATTTTATCATGTAAACAAAAAGTTTCAGAAAAGACTTGCTGGTTCAAGTGGTTAGAAGAGTGGGTGATGTTGGGCATAAAACGGCAGGACAGTTCAAACCCCCCACAAATGACACCATTTTGGAAAGTAGACACCCCAAGCTATTTTCTGAGAGGCATGTTGAGTCCATGGAATATTCAATATTTTTGTCATTCGTGATTGAAAAATGAC
>BLSH010283355.1:306330-316836 GCA_018402905.1 Glandirana rugosa
CTTTTAACCGTTCGCCTAATGGAGTCGGCTGTCTCCAACCTAGTCCTTCTCACCAGGGACGTAGGCCTACACAAGGCTGTTGAAACGGTTTTTAACCCGTGAAGTCAGCATCTAGACGACCGCAGGGCCGAGTTAGCTTTCCAAGTCTGGAAGCACTCGTCTCGTTCCCTAGGCGACCGTCTGTGTCGCCTACGGGAACATCGAGGTACCTCGGTCATAGCCGAGTAAATACGTAAAGGGGGAGAGTTCGACTAAGACGTAGACAACGCGTACTAGCTCCACCTCCCCTAAGATTGGTAAGACCACCGACGTCTAACCGGAGCCGCAGGCACCATGTGGCTGCACCACGCCTACCACCACCTACAGGCGAAGCGGGAGACGCCAGGGGACATCCACCACCATCCGCACCACGTCGGTGTACCACGGACGCCGAGGCCAATCTGCAGCCACCAGAATGGTTAGAATCCCCTCCACCTCGATCATGCGCAACAGATGCAGAATCAGCTTGAGAGGGGGAAATGCATAAATGAGCCGATACTGGCTCCATGGAGCTACAAGGGCATCCGCTGTGTCTGCCAGCGGATCCCTTGCTCTGCTCACGAAGGTCTGAACCTTTCGATTGAGCCGGGACGCCAGCAGATCTACGACTGAAGTGCCCAATTTTTGGCAAAGTTGTCGGAACACATCCGGATGCAGGGACCACTCTTCCTGATCCAACCTCTGTCGGCTGAGGTAATCCGCTTGCCAATTTTCTATGCCCGGAATGTACACGGAGGAGAGAGCCGGCGCATGAAGCTCTGCCCACCGCAGAATATGAGCCACCTCCAATGCTGCCGCCGAGCTTCTTGTTCCGCCATGATGGTTCACATATGCCATGCCGTGGCATTGTCCGACTGGACTCTGACAGGGTGCCCTTGCAGCCTTCCCGAAGAATGGGAGAGGCAATGCCTGATGGCCCGAAGTTCCAGCACATTGATCGGGAGCTGACTTTCCTCCCGAGACCACCGACCCTGGGTTGACAACAACCCCAGGACTCCCCCCCGCCGCTTAGACTGGCATCTGTGGTCACTATGAACCACAACACGGGGAGGAAGGATTTCCCTTCCCTTAGGGCCGAGGCCCTTAACCACCAAATCAGAGAGGACCTGGCCTCATGGTCCAGTTTGGCCAGGCAATCCAGGGATAGAGGAGATTTGTCCCACCGCAGCAGAATCAAGCGCTGCAGGGACCGGGTATGACTCTGGGCATACGGAACCGCCTCGAAGGTGGACACCATGAGCCCCAGGGACCCACATGCAAAACCTCAGAGAGGACCACTTCTCTGACAGAATAGACCTCACTGCCTGTTGCAGCATCTGCAGTTTTCCTGAGGGGAGAAAAACCTTCGCCCTGACCGAGTCCAAGGTTAAATCCAGGTACTCCAGGCTGTGTGACAGAGTCAACACCAACTTCGGCTGATTGATCACTCATCCGAGCCCCTGTAGAGTGTGCAGTGTGATGGCTATGTTGTTGCTCAGAGCTGAGGCCGACTCTGCCTGCAGAAGCAGGTCGTCCAGATATGCCAGAACTGCAATGCCCCTCTGTCGCAATAGAGCCAACACCGGGGCCAGGAGTTTGGTGAAAACCCAGGGGGCCGAGGCCAGGCCGAACGGCAAGGCCACAAACTGGTAGTGTTGATAGCCCACCATGAAACGTAAAAAACGTTGGTGTGAGACACAGATGGGGACTTGCAGATACGCATCCTTGATATCCAAGGACGCTAGCAAGTCCCCCTGGCGAAGGGCCGCTACCACTGGGCGGATTGACTCCATCCTGAATTTCCGCGCCCGAACATAAACGTTGAGCGTCTTCAGATCCAGGATGGGCCTGACCCCATCCTTCTTTGGGACCACAAACAGGTTGGAGTAAAAACCATGGAAGCGTTCAGTGGCCGGCACCGGCACAATCACCCCCTTGAAGAGCAGATCCTGCACGGCCTGCATCAGGGCCAACAGTCGCCCTGGGGGAAGCCTCAGATTGGAGGCAAAGAACCTGTCTGGAGGCATGGCATGGAATTATATTTTGTACCCTGCGGAGACCACCTCGCACACCCAGTAAACTGAAATGCGAGAGGTCCACTGTTCCGCTAACTCCAGCAGGCGACCCCCCCACCCGAGCAACGGGAGGGGACAATCCATCATGCGGAGGAAGGCTTCTCGTCCGACTTCTCTTGCTTATGCTGCCATGGTCGCTTCTGACTTCCTGCAGCTGCCTTGGAGGGCTTAGCAACCTTGCCTGCCGAACGGGGGGGGGCACGAAAAAACTTTTTCTGAGTAGAAAACGAGGGGCCCGGCATGCGACAGGGTTCCTTACCCCTCTTAGGCTCGGGGAGAAAGGTACTCTCCCCACCTGTGAGATCCATGATGATTTCATCCAGAGAAGCTCCGAAGAGGCGCCCTCCCTGAAAGGGCAAGTCAGTAAGTGCCTTTTTTGACGCCTGGCCCCCAGACCAGCACTTCAACCAGAGTACACGCCTGATCACTACTGTGAAGGTGGACAGCTTTGATAGTATGGGAGCTATGTCCAGGGCTGCATCACAAAGATACCTGAGCCCCTGGGTGAGCTGTTCAGCCAGCTCCACGGTTTCAGGCGGGGCATGCGCTTCGCACAAACCATGCTGCAACACCACAGCCCATTCCGTCAGAGCTTGCGCCACAAGTGCTGATGCAAGCACCGGCCGCATGGCCGACCCAGTCAAGACAAACATGGCCTTGGCAACTGCAACGGCCCTCCAGTCAGCCGGATCCTTAAAAGACGGCGTGCCCTCCACCGGAATAGTGGTCGCCTTGCTCAGACGGGACACCGGGCGGTCTACCTTGGGAGAGACCCCCTTCTGCGACATACTGTCCTCCAAAGGATAACGTACAGCAATTATCTTGGTAGAGGCAGAGAGCTCTGCGGCCGCTGCCACTCTTTGTACACAAACTGCTCAAAGAAGGGTACATAGGGGAACACCTTAGGGGTGCGAACCGGCCTGTGTGATCCAAAGACCACAGCCGACTCTTGCGAGTCCCCCCCTGTCCCCAGCTTCAGTGTCTCCCAGACAGCTGAGATTAAGCAGCCCACCAAAGCCCTTTCATGTGCAACAGTGTGCCCTGAAAGATCTTCTTTCCCCTCAGAGGAATCCTGGAGCTCCCCATCCGGCAACTCGAGGGGGATCCCAGTCCTGGTGGACCCCCCCTCAAGGTCAGAATCCCCCCCAGATGAAGGGGAAGGAGGAGGCGGCCGTCTCCTGTCCGCTCTGCAGTCACGACTCAACTCTGCCCAGGAAATAAAGGACTCCAGGACCTGAGCCAGTGTAGCCAGAGGAACCACAGGTCCCAGCACACCCTCAGCCCCAGCGGAGGTCCTCGCCACCGAAGTGCTGGCTTCAGCCGCCATTGCGCTACCCACACCGGACATCCACATCACCCAAGAGGGGTCTAAGCACCGGAGGTAGGCACATCCCCCACCCCAGACACACCGGACAGGGACCCCTGCAGTTACACCCAGGAGGACCGACTGTAGCTCACACCCTGCCCCAGGAGAAGCGCTGCTAAAGCTGCTGAGTCCGCCTTACCAACCACTTAAAAAGAAGGGGCCTGGGAAAGAAAAAAAAACACACTTTTTTCCTGCAGCGCAGCACAGGCAGCGGGGGCATCAGGGTGGAGGGTGGGGGATAGGGATGGAGGAGGGCGCACCGCCAGACATCACAGGGAATGGGGGGGAAACCCGCCAGCCCCCCACCCGTGACGCAGACCTGGATGCCCGGTCTTGAGCGCGCTGGCGGGACGTTTAACCCGCAGCCCGCCCCGCACGGAACGGGGCCTGACACGGCCGACCTAGCGCGGATCGTAGGTCGGCTCGGTCCGTTGGCCAAGCTGGGGAGACTCCCTGGATCTATATTATCCAGCCTGTCACCCAGCCGGCTGCTTGATTGCAGTCTTCATCAGAAGAAAAACTGTGGACCCACGGGTCCCAGCATGGGGCCCGGTCCTACTCCTTGCACTAGGCAGAAAAATACTGAAGGCTGAGCTGGCCGGTGGGGGGTTATACCAGGGAGGACCGCGCCCTGGGAGGGGCTGTGTCTGTGTTTAGCTGAACTGAAGTTCTGCCTAGTCAACTCCTAGTGAAAGGTAGCATAACCCCAGGCGTAATGAAGAGTTGCTGCATCCGTCAATGAACGAAAGAGAAAAGAACTTATCGGCAGTCACGTAGGAGCATTCCCTGGGTGCAATTGCAGGAGCTCCCTAGTTGTTGGGTCAGGGCTACACTTAAGCGGGAATAGCCAACAATGGTGTCGTAAACGGTTAGCAAAGATTACCAACTGCCCCTCTCCTCAGGTGGAATATTATTGTGGGCAGTCTACCAATGTAGAACAAGATCATGTAGGCACCATTTGGTGGATCAGCGGCAGGCCCTCTCGGCTTTAAGTGATTGCTCCTCTCTGTCTAGCCACTGCATGGCTTGGTTGGGCCGATCAAAGAAGTGCACTTCCCCTTTGGCTTTTACTCTCAGTTTCGCTGGGTACAACATTGTATATTTCAGTTCAAGTGTCCTCATACAGCGGTTCACATCATTAAATTGTGCCCTCCTCTTTTGGAGGTCGGCTGAGAAGTCTGGAAAAACTGAGATTTTAGAATTGTCAATGACATAGTTACATAGTCAGTGAGGCTGGAAAAAGACACAAGTCCATCAAGTCCAACCCATGTGTGTGTTTTTTATGTCAGTATTACGTTGTATATCCCCCAATGTTGTGGTCCCTTAGGTGTGCATCTAATAGTTTTTTAAATTATCTATACTACCAGCAGAAACCACTGTTTTTGGAAGAGAATTCCACATTCGCACTGCTCTTACCGTAAAGAAACCCCTACGCATCTTAAGGTTAAACCGCCTTTCTTTCATTCTTGTCTTCGTGTTTTCCCTTGCGCTGAATAGTTTTGCCCCTATAGCGGGGTCACCAGTACAGTATTTGTACATTGAAATCATATCCCCTCTCAAGCGTCTATTCTCCAGAGAGAACAAGTTCAGTGCTTGTAATATTTCCTCATAACTTAGGTCCTCTAATCCCTTAACGAGCTTTGTTGCCCTTCTCTGAACCCTTTCCAATACCAGGACGTCCTTCTTGAGGACCGGTGCCCAGAACTGGACAGCATACTCCAGGTGCGGCCTCACCTTGGACTTGTATAGTGGGAGAATTATTGATTTATCCCTGAAGTTAATCCCTTTCTTGATGCATGCCAACACTTTGTTAGCTTTGCTTGCAGCAGCTTGGCATTGCATGCCACTGCTGAGCCTGTTCTCTACTAGGACCCCTAGGTCTTTTTCCATCCTTGCTTCCCCAGGGGCTCTCCCCCTAGTGAGTAGTTTGCGTTCATGTTCTTGGTACCCAAATGCATTATCTTACATTTTTCTAGTTAAATCTCATTTGCCACTTGTCTGCCCACCCCATTAATTTATTTAGATCTTCTTGCAGTGTTTCCACATCCTGTGGAGAATTTATTGCTCTGCTTAGCTTGGTATCATCCGCAAATATTGAGATTGAGCTGGTCACCCCGTTCTCCAAATCATTTATGAATAAATTGAATAGGATTGGTCCCAGGACAGAACCCTGGGGAACCCCACTTTCTACACCAGACCATTCTGAGTATTCCCCATTTATCACCACCCTCTGGACTCGCCCCTGCAGCCAGTTTTCAAGTCATGTATTCATCCTTTGATCCATGTTGAGGGACCTTAGTTTGTACAGTAAACGTTTATGGGGAACTGTATCAAATGCCTTTGCAAAATCCAGATACACCACATCTACAGGCCTTCCCTTATCTAGATGGTTGCTCACCTCCTCATAGAAGGTTAATAGATTGGTTTGGCAAGAACGATTTTTCATGAAACCATGTTGATTACTGCTAATGATACCGTTCTCGTTACAATAGTCTTGTATATAATCCCTTATTATTCCCTCCAAGAGCTTGCATATTATTGATGTTAAGCTAACTGGTCTATAATTGCCGGGGAAATGTCTTGGTCCTTTTTTATATATTGGCACCACATTGGCTTTCTTCCAATCAGCTGGTATCATACCAGTCAGAAAACTGCTCTTAAAGATTAGGTACAAGGGTCTGGCAATAACTTGGCTAAGTTCCCTAAGGACCCTCGGGTGCAAGCCATCTGGGCCCGGTGACTTATTAGCATTCAGTTTTTCCAGCCTATTCCTGATGTTATCCTCAGTCAGCCATGAGGGTGTTTCCTGTGACTTGTCTTGAGGACCAGCATTGTGGTTCTGCATAATTGAGCCCCCCATTTCGGCAGGCATAGTGCGGGCCTTGTAGAGATTATTATCCCTATCCCTGTAGTTCAGGAATCTCAGTAGGAAGGGACATGGGTTCCCCACTGGTGGCAGGGGGCGCCCTGGGACCCTGTGGGCTCACTCCATACAAAACATTGGGGAGAATGTTTGTGCTCCAAACGTATTGAGCAGCCAATTTTCTATGAACTGTAATGGGTTCTTGCCCTCCACCCGCTCTGGAATACCAATAATTCTGATATTACGTCTCAGTCTATTTTCAAGGTCATCTAGGCGGGCGGAGTGCTGTGTTGTAAGGTGTGTGGCATAGGCGATGTCCCGCTGCATGGGTGCCAAATCAGCCACCGTGTACTAAAGTGACGTCTATAAGCGGCGATTTGCGGGACAGAGCCACACTGTCGCTGCTTATAGTCGTACGGCGGTCGGCAACTGGTTAATATGGTGAAACAGAACCCCTCGAGTAAAATTGGAGGTTTTAGAACACCCCAAAAATGCAGGGGAAATAGCAGTTCACAACTCAAAAATATATTTCCTTGCTTCTCAATTACAGCACTACGGCAGATGGGACACTGAGCGCTTACCTTTTTCAGCTCATCGTCTATTCTCTCATGTGTTTAAAGGTCGGCCACCATTACAGGTACTGGAGGGGGCACTGGGGGGTGTTTCGCTAACTGCTATGCCTACTCTTAAATCAATGTGTAAAATATGGGATACAGTTAAGATAATGATGGGGTTTTCCTATCCTACTAGCTATACCCCTATATGGGGTAATGATAGACTTCCTGAGCTTTTGATCCTCAGGGGTTTTCAGAGATGAGAAAGATCTGGAGAAACTACTTTAATTCAGCTGTATGAGAATGGGCTCCTCAAATCTTTTCCCCTACAGTCAAACTGGTTTTTCCAATTTCTTCAACTCCGCCATGCTTTACGGGTACAATTTCTTTCTACCCCTGTTCTGGATAAAATAGTACAAGCTAGGTCAGCTAAAGGTCTTGACATATAGGGCATTGTTAGATTGTAAGTTTCTATTGAATTTTCCCATTCGCTCTGAGGACGTGTGATAAAAGGATGTTGGCCCTATTCCTGAAGAGGTTTGTGACAATATCCTTCGATCTCTGCCCATGTTTCTCTCTCCCCCCACCACAGACTAACTCAAATTTTCTGCCTTCATAGGGTATATAGAACTCCTGAATTTTTGCATACTATAGGCTTGAGATCTGAGCCAACTTGTGCAAGGTGTGGGAATACAGATACATTGATACATCTCTTGTGGCGAATTCCCAAACTCCAGAGATATTGGGCGGAGGTGGTTGGCACTCTTAATGGACGTTAACATCCCGGTTGAACCTCTTACGTACCTGCTGGGCTACCATGATTCTTCTAGTTACATTTCACCTACCGTGAATACTGTTAGACGTGCCCTTTTTTGGGGCCCGTAGACAGATTGCCCTTAAGTTGACCTCTCCTTAACCTACTACCTTATCTGACTGGATTCTTGATCTAAACAGGATTGTTTCTTTTAAAAGACACACATTTCTTGAGGAATACCATGAGGAGATTTGAGGATATCTGGTCACAATGGCTTGAGGCTATGTCTCCGGCAGCAGTAAAGGAGTAAAGGATCAACCTGCATAATAAGCATTGCTCTACATGTATTTGGATATATATATATATATATATATATATATATATATATAAAGATACACACATATACACACACACACACACACACACACACACGGTTCCCCATTCTGGCTCTATCACAGGCCATCACGGATCGTGAAAGAGTCCGCCTGACCCGTGGCCCCACTCAGGGAGTGTGTGGCGGTGCGTGCTCGCTCGCCTCCTAGCCGCCATGCACGCAAGCGACGAATATAAGTGGCGATTCCTTGGGACAGAACCACACTGTTGCAGCTTATAGTCGTTACGCAGTCGGCAAGTGGTTAAAGGAGAGCTGCAAACTGGTAGATATTAAGTGGACAGCCAGTTGCATTATTTGGCAAAAGAGGACGAAACTGAACATATTTGGAAACCAAAGTAAAGGCACAAAAAGGTGATCCTGGCACCCAATGGATAGTAATCCATCAGCCTTTGCCAAGTTGGTCTGTCTTGCTGAAACGCATACGAATCTTCAAATAACCATTACTTAGAATTAAATCTGAATACAACAGACTGCCAGCAGCTGAATAAGATTTAGGTACTAGCTCTGAAACCCGAAAAGCTCCAAAAAAAACAAAATGAGACTTGAAATAATTAGATTTTTTATACATACTTACCTGTAAAATCCATTTATTTCGAAGGACATCACGGGACACAGAGTAGGCTATATATTCTATACATACTGGGTTATACGCCACCTGTAGGTGAATGGACACTGGTAATCAATAAAACACAAACAGGAAGTTCCACCTCCTATATAACCTCTCCCACACTGGGAGCACTTCAGTTTTGTAGCAAGCAATGAATTCCACCAAGACAGAGAGGGGAGGGACCTCTGTGTCCCGTGATGTCCTTAGAAAGAAATGAATTTTACAGGAAAGTATGTATAAAAAATCCAATTTTCTTTCTCGGACATCACAGGA
This sequence comes from Glandirana rugosa, assembly GCA_018402905.1. Classification (NCBI taxonomy): domain Eukaryota; kingdom Metazoa; phylum Chordata; class Amphibia; order Anura; family Ranidae; genus Glandirana; species Glandirana rugosa. The sequence goes on from BLSH010283355.1 coordinate 315,235, forward strand.
CACAGAGCAGGCTATATATTCTATACATACTGGGACGGCCCAGAGCAATGCCTGAGGGGAGGGAGACACAATTCCAATTAAACCACAGCCCTTAATATGCTCTGGCCAAAAAATGGAATCCTCCGCTGTTCTAACATCCACCTGATAGAATCTTGTGAATGTATGCACTGAGGACCATGTAGCAGCCTCATAATCTGTGACACCGACGTCTGGTGGCAGAAGCCCAGGAGGTCCCCATCTCCTGGTGGAAAGAGCTCTCCCCCTTTAACTATAAATTTGAGTAATCAGCTGGCTAATCCACAGTGAAAACAGCTGCCTTGGATGCCGCCTGACCCTTCCTAGGGCCTTCAGGCAACAAACAAAAAGGCATCAGTCCTACTAATGTCTGCAGATCTCTTCAGATAGAACTTAGCATGTACCACCTGTAGAGAGTGCAATGGTCTCTCCTCCGGTGAGGAGGGCTGAGAATAAAAAGAAAGTAACATAATATCTTCATTGAGATGAACGGCCGTCACTACCTTAGGTAGGAAGAATGGAAGAGGCCGCAACACCACCTTAGCCTGGTGCAATCTCCAGTCTGGTTCTTTAGAAGAAAGAGCTGCCAACTCCGAGACCCCTCTGGCTGGGTTGATGGCAAAGAGAAAGACTAGTTTCCTAGTCAAAAAGACCAAATTCAAATCCCCTGGACAGAGAGGCAAACTGGGGGTAACAGCTGAGTTACACCTTGTAGACAAGTCATGATCAAGGAGTGAGAAGCCAAGGCCTCTGGAGATATATGGACAAGGCAGAAACTTGTCCTTTGACAAAACCAGATTCAATCCCATGGACAGGGAGGAAATGTAACAGGTGGTAACAGATGAGTTACCCCTTAAAGAAAGGTCCTGATCAAGGAGCCAGAAGTCAAAGCTTTCCGAAAATATATGGACAAGGCAGAAACCTGTCCTTTGATTGTAGTCGAAACCAGCTTCAAGTCTACTCCTGCTTGAAGAAAGGCTAGCATTTTACCAATCACATACAGTGCCTTGCGAAAGTATTCGGCCCCCTTTGAACTTTGCGACCTTTTGCCACATTTCAGGCTTCAAACAAAGATATAAAACTGTAATTTTTTGTTTAGAATCAACAAGTGGGACACAATCATGAAGTGGAACGAAATTTCTTGGATATTTCAAACTTTAACAAATAAAAAACTGAAAAATTGGGCGTGCAAAATTATTCAGCCCCTTTACTTTCAGTGCAGCAAACTCTCTCCAGAAGTTCAGTGAGGATCTTTTAATGTCAAAATATAGAAACAAACTTCGGACTTTACACCGTTTTCCAGCGTTTCAAGTTTCCCCCGGCTTATGAAAGCGTTCCGTGACATACACTAACCATTTTACGATCGGAAAGAAGTTCGTCCTCATCTGAACTTCGACCAAAGCTGATGTTAGTTTCCTGTCCAAAGACGGAACAGGTATATAAAAGCCTTTCGAAACTGAAGACCGAGGAACTAGTCCTGGAAAGAAATTCCCCATTGAGTAGACAATGGTGGACAATGTAAAGGAGGGACAGGTACCCTAACTTAGACCAAAACAGTTTCCTGTTCAAAGACGGAACAGGTATATA
>BLSH010283355.1:322348-335135 GCA_018402905.1 Glandirana rugosa
TCTTTTCCTCATAATTATAACTAATTTTTTGTATACTTTTTTACATATTTACATATTTTTATTTTATTTTTATTTTTTACACTCATTTTATACATTTAATTTATCTAGCTTCCCCTTAACTATGACTTTTATAACTAAGACAACCTGTCTTTTTCTTTTTTAATATACCACCACACATGTCACTTATCTTTTGTCCTGTACTTGTGGTTTACAGTACATAGGACGAACAACACGCAAACTTAGAATTAGACTCAGAGAACATGTTCAGAACATCATAAAGGGTTCAGATATCATAGTCTGTCCAATCATTTCAGATTGGTTCACAACCGAGACCCCACAAATCTGAGCTTCTGTGGAATTGAAAGGATAGAGAACCACTGGAGGGGTGGCAACCTAGTGCAGGGCATCTCCCAGAACGAAACCCAGTGGATCCATAGAATGTCCACTTTGGCTCCATTGGGTTTGAACATCGATTTGGACATAAATTGTTTTTTGTCCAACTGGTGAGATTTCATGTGCAGTTTGTTCTAGTCATCTTTCTTTCCCCATTATCATTATTAACATTTTCCCCAGTATCATTAACATTTTTGATTTTTAGTGAATAGTTGTCCTTATTACGTATACTTGTCACTAAAGTCCAGGCCATGCACCTGCTCAGTCCTTTAGCACTTCACCACAGATGTTGAAGCAACTTGTGCTTTTAACGCCTGTGGTGTGTTCATGGAAATTTCTTGGCTTTACTACACAAATTTTGTTTCAAAGTATTGTTTCATCAAAACCGAACACATATAATTTTTTCTTTTTCTGTCCAACAGAATCAATATTTTCAGTATCAATTCCCCTTCGATCTATTTAATTTACATATTTTACTCACATTTTTTATTTTTATTTTATTTTTATACATTTATACATTTTTTCATATGTTTTTTAATCAATATTAATACTCCTTTTCTATTAAATAGTATTTAGATTTTGTGGATATACCATAGTTTTATTAAATTTTTTCTATGTAGATCTTATTCAGTTATTGTCCCAGTCACAATGTCTATTAAAGTATTTTTGTTTTAAATGCCTTCCACCACTGGACCACTAGATGGCGGAACTGTATGTTGATTGTCCGTGAGGGACGTCTAGGAGGTTGAGTATTGCCTTGTCTTTATTGATCTGCGTGATGCGGATGTGAGACACAGTATATATAGTAGTATGTGAGGGACCGTGGTATCGTCCGTGATGACGCTCATTTGACGAGCGAAACGCGTTGACGTCACCTCTGGTCCGTCACGGCTATCAACGTCACTTCCGGTTTGCGGTGGTTTGTTGTGGAACGCACGCCGCTATTGCTGTCGACTGGATTTTAAACATTATATGCTGAAGACCTAGCACCATTTTGTAAGTAGGATTTATTTTGCGCAATAAACACCTACTATATACAGTACACACTATGGTCTTTTTTATCTATTCTATGAGTGCCTCCGGATACTAAGTCAGTGGAAAGATCTACACACCTGGAATCTCAGTGACGTCCTGGAATTGGAGCCCCACCAGAATCTAGCCTTTTTGACCCACTGACTGAAAAGCAGTGGGTCCACACTTTCTGGTGAGTGCGGGCAAAAAGGGGGTCACCGATCAGTGTGTGTCACCTCACTGCACCTTGGAGTTTTTTGAGCACGGATTTGCACTTTAATAGAAGCACCCATCACTTTATATATGGACTACTTTTTTAATTTTTAATTATTATCATTTCTAAACCCTGGGTTTGGCGCTGGATTTCTATCAACAATATTACGGCAGGATTTACCTGAGTACAGCTGCCCCCAGTTGCTAGTTGTTATTTGCTAGCTTATACATATTTGTTTGATTTATATATTTTCATTATAAGATTTGTGTCACTTGGATATTGTTATAATAAGTTTATAGTCTTTGCTTTGCACTGTATTACGGATATATTGTTTTCAAGGGTAGGCGCTGATTCACATTTCATCAGGTGTCTCTGCATCATGTGTGCTATGCATCATGCAACATATGCAGACACCTATGCAGAGAAGAGCCCATGCAGACACAAGTCTCAATGGGACACAGGCCCACGCGACATGAGTCTCCAAGAGACACAAGTCCATGCGACACGAGTCTCTATGCGACAAGTCTCTATGTGACACAAGTTTATGCAACATGATCCTGTATGCGACCCGAGTCTTATGCGACATGTGTCACCTTGCAACCCTGTGTTTTAACAAACATGTTTTAAGCTTTTCTCGGCGTATTGCATTGACGTCAATGCACGTTTTTCCATGCTAGCCGTCAGCGGCGTTTTTCTGCCTCTATTCAAAATCAATGGTTCCCTATGGGAGCCCATTGATTTGAATGGAAGTCGCACCAGAAGTCGGAACATGATGATCCGACTTGCGGCGTGACTTGTGTGCTAGGGATCTTGAAGGGGAACCCCTGCAAAAAATTTGCGTAGGGTTCCCCCCCCAAGAGCTTTCCAGCCTCTACGATCTGGCATGGATTTTAAGAGGAACCCCCACGCCGAAAAACAGCGTAGGCTCCCCCTCAAAATCCATACCAGACACTTATCCGAGCACGCAGCCTGGCAGGCCAGGAAAGGGAGTGGACCGCATCAGGCTGCATACCCTCAACATGGGGAGTATGGGTGCTTTGGGGCAGGGGGGCCTCTGCGCCCCACCCCAAAGCACCTTGTCCCCCTTGGGGACATGAGCCTCTTCCCGACAACCCTGGCCGTTGGTTAATAAGGGGGCCTCCAGATGCCGGCCCCCCACCCTATGTAAATGAGTATGGGGTACATCGAACCCCTACCCATTTACCTGCAAAAAAAACACACTACACGGCTTTTTAAAATATTTTATTAACTCAGCTCGGGCATCTTCTCCCCTCTCGTTTCCCTTGTCTTCTTTCTTCCGCTCTTTTGCGGGGTCTTCTGCGGAGTTTCTGTCTTCTGAGGCATCTTCTGCCGCTGTCTCCTTGGCTAGCTTCACCTGCTTCTCCTTCTCTTCTGGAGATGTTGACTCGTCGCACTCTTCCACTTGAATGCCGGGTTTGTGCTGCGCGATTGCCTTATACTGGCATGGGGGGGGCCCACACGCTGATATCATCCTGAGCCCTGCCCTCATGACGTCACATCCTGGGGCAGGGCTGTGATGTGAAGGCCTGCCCCAGGATGTGACGTCATGAGGAGGGAGGAGGAGGAGGAAGGAGGAAGGAGGAAGGAGGAGGGAGGAGGGAGGAGGGAGGAGTGAGGAGGAGGAGGAGGAGGCAGCAGCAAAAGAGCAGAAGATGCCTCAGAAGACAGAAAATCTGCAGAAGACCACTTAGAAGACCCCGCAAAAGAGCCCAAGAAAGAAGACGAGGGTGTAGAGAGGGACTGTGTCTTTGTAGCCGAGCTCTCTGGAGGTGAGAAAAAAAGAAGTTCAGGCAAAAGGAGGGAAAATTTAAACAAACTTTTTCCTATGTTTGCAGGAAGCCAGCTGGGTTCAGCAACATTTTCCCAATTGGGTATTACTCACCATTCCCGCCGCAGGGCCTGGAGGAGACTGCAGGCCCAACCTTCACCCATCACAGCGGGCTTTGTCTCAAGGACCGGGTACCCATTCTGGGGGTCCACTCCCTTGGACCCATATAGCACCCTGCAGGCGTACCTTGGTTCGGTGTTCCAGGTTTACCTACACGCAGAATCCAGCGCCATATATGGTCGCTTACAGGCAAAACCTTGCAGTTTCTTCTGTCTTCTTAGCGAGGCCCGGGTACCATTTATCTTAGCTTAATGCCATTTGAAATGGATCCGGTATGGAAGCTCTCCCTGATTCTAAAAGAACCTGTGTGGGAACCAGCATAGAAGCTCCACAGAGCTGTAGAAGTGACCATCCACCTTCAAGACACTGGCGAAAAAAAAAACTGAAGTGCTCCCAGTGTGGGAGGGGTTATATAGGAGGGGAACTTCCTGTTTGTTTTTTATTGATTACCAGTGTCCATTCACCTATAGGTGGCGTATAACCCAGTATGTATAGAATATATAGCTTGCTCTGTGTCCCGTGATGTCCGAGAAAGAAGATAAAATTTCATAATCCAAAAAACAGGCTCTCTCAGCAGCGCTAATAGAAGTGCGTAAAATAGCAGATGGAATAGAAACTCTTATCAAAATAATTATAACGTTTATGATAACCTTTAAGTGTTTGCCTAACTGTGAAGAAACTAGAGTACGGTGGTAGATTGTGCCATTTAAAAAAGAAAGATACCCCGGCCAATACTTTAATTATATAAGAATATGAATAAAAACAGGATATAGCATAATCAATGAAAGAAAGAATCAAGAGTTCGGAAAAGGACTGCATAGGAAGACCTAGCTACGAAGCTTTATAATTTGTCCAAACAGCTGGGGCTAAAGAATTCTTCAATGCATCGTTAAAGTGGTTGTCAACCTGTGACAGCCACTTTAACATACAGGTAAGCCTAGAATAAGGCTTACCTGTAGGTACCCTGCATATCTCCCAAACCTACACGGTTCAGGAGATATGCAGTGTTCTGCATGTGCCGACGTCATTTCAGCACATGCGCAGTGAAGAAACGGCCTCCGTGCCATTTCTCCACTGACACTGTGCCATGACTGGTGGCTCCCACACGCATGCGCAACATCATGCGGCTCCGGCCAGTCACAGAGCCGGAGTCGCGGCCCCGGAAGGAAGAGGGGCTAAAGATAGATGCCACCAGCACAGGGGACAGCGCTGGACTCGTTTGCAGGTAAGTGGCACATAATGGGTTACTATGCAATGCATAGTAGCCCATTAGGTTTCTAATTTACAGGTGTATGTAGAGAACCTTGAGGATCTGCTTCCAGTACAAATTTCTGAAAATGATCCGGCTGAAAGCGAGATAGAGAATTAGTGACAACGTTAGTATTCCCCCGGTAAATATTTAGCTTTTAACCACAACTCAAGGCATTTAAAAACTAGATGACGAAGAACGGCAAAAACAGGTGAAGATTAAACACGAAGGGTGGGGCATAAAATGTCCCCACCACCTATAGGCGTGTGGCAGACAAAGTGCTAGAAGCAGTTACATTTAAAAAAAAGAATTTTGAAATTAAATACTTACCAGTGGTTGATTGAGGAGTTGACAGTTGCCCAAAAACGGCCCTCTGGCACGAGCTGTCACCTATAAAAGAAAGAGGATGCGTCATTAAAGGGCAGAAGACAGGAAGAACCAGAAGACAGCATATCTATGTTGATGGATATTCGGTATGACAGGACAGTTCAAGCAATGCTGCAGGAAACAAAAAGCAAACAGAGTCTCTATTGAGAAAGCGTGCAATGGGTGCAGTGCCACAAGCTTCTTCAAGGGGACATGATCTCAGTCAATTGATATGTCTAGCAAGTCTCCTTACCGAACATGAGATCCAAAAACGCATGTGAAAATAATCCTCAATAGGCTTGTGTTTTCCAGATGCACTCACACGACTTCTCCATGAGTGATTGGACTACTTTCTCCCACGGATGGTGATATTAAACAGAGAGAAAAGAATCTCATAGTGCAACTCCATAGTCACAATCACTTACACACCCACCACCAGTAGGAGAGAGATCCTAAGCAAAAAAGAACCAGTACTGAGCCAGAGACACACAACACCCTAGTGCCGGGCAAATCTCATTACCAGAGGGCAAACAGATATTATCAAATCCAGTGTGTCGTTTCTCAGACCGAAGGCATCCACTCATACGTACCAGGGATGAGGGTAAACGTCACTGTACATCATCACCCGTGTTCTCCTCCTTAGTCATGGCGATGGCAGCGGAACACCCAGACACCTGAAACCGGCTTCTTCTGCCAGCAGCGTGTAGAGAAGAAAGAGGGGAAGAAATTCACAGCAACACACTACAGCATGTGAGTAAAGTGCAACCGCTAAACTTCCTGGCCAGGAACAGAGCATAAGAGATTGCACATCTATGTTGCCCGAAATGGAGTCCTTACTGCATATGATGATGGAGTGGGCTGGAGCCCGAAGACAGAGATGAATGAATGCGGCAGTGCCTGTCTATACCGGCGACAGCTACTGTGCCGGTTTTTCTGCCACATTTAGCCGTCTTTCCCACAGTTTATTCTATGCAGATGGAAGCCGGTCCATCGTCTGCCTGGCCCGGGCCAGCATCGCAGCATGTCACCCACTCTGCAGCTTCAGTTTCCTGGGCATGTATGATGCAGCTTCATCCAATGCGAGATCCGAATGTGTCTAGCTTAATTTGGGCCTGCCTTCTGTAACGGCTACGATCCAGCCTTTGGTTCCGGAGGAATTGTCGGGCGCATGCGCAGTGCGACCTGGAAGAAATAACCAAAGAACACATAAACAGCCGCATAGGTTCGAATCCCCAGCAAAACAAGTGACTGGGGGAAAAGGAAAAAAATGTCTGGATCGACATTTAGGTAATGACTTTTCCAAGAACATTAATGTAAATGATACTTATTGCCCAGCTTTTAATATTAATCCTCCTAGACATGAAAAAGCATCAGATCTGCAACCAATAGCAGTGGCAAGTCCTTTGATGGCACCAGATGAGGTTGCTATGGTTACGAATGCTACACAACAGGTGGAAAAAAAATGATCGGACAGGTGTTACATCGCCGCCATTGACATCAGGGATGGTTAGCGCTTCCATTCCAGTTGTAGCATCTGTGGCGGGTGAGTTAAATGACTTGGCAATATTTAAAGAGTTTGCTTATTCATTTTCAAATTTTATGTCTAAAATGACATCTGCTTTTAATACTGCTAATCAGTCCCAGTTGGATTCTGGTGTTGCGTCAGTATGGTTTCATCCTCAAGCTGAACAGAGTTTTACTAAGTGCCGGTTCATACTGGGGCGGCTATAAAGTCGTCCATCTCTGAAGCATAGCGCGACTGTAGTGCGGGTTGCAAACGACTTCTATAGTAGAAGTCAATGCAAGCCGCTCCAAAGTCGACCCCAAGTAGTTCAGGAACATTTTTCTAAGTCAGACTGACTTGAGTCGTTCCGATTAGAACCCAGTTGCCACAGTGTGAACCGGCACTAACACGGCAACTTCAGTTTCAACTTCAGCTGTAGTTAATGACACTCCAACTGTCATGAATTCTTCACTTGTTTCAGAATCATGCTTGAAAAGTTTTAGCATGCGAGTTATAGCCTTTAGGCTTTCATTTGAATGGAACAATTAAAGAAAAAATCTGGAAGGGAGATTATATTGAGATTCTGTCTTTACTCCCTTCCACTAAAGATAAAAGAGGGAATAGAAAAGAACTAGATAAAGTTGATGAAGACAAATGCAAATCCGCACCACATTCTTTCAACAATTGGTTTTGTATTTATGCTAGTGTTTTAGGAGAAAAACACCCTGATCTTTGTTGTGGATTATTCCAACATGTTGAAATTATCCTTGAAGCCTACAAAAACTTTCCTGGTCTTTCGTGGTTCTATTATGAGTCGTTTCATCAAAATTTGTCAGTACATAAGTCCATGAAATGGGGTACAAAAGACATAGGATCAACCACAAAAACAGTTTCCCAGACAATCGACTTCTAATACTGGGGTATATTGTCGGCGAGTTGGTTACTTTCAATGATGGGCAATGCAAATGGCCCAACTCTTGTAAGTAGAAGCATGAATGTAATTTTTGTGCAGGAGTGCACCTAGCATCTCACTGTTTTAAAAAAAGGATCATCGGGTAAATTAATGCAGCTCGGTCGAGAGAGCTTTTTCTTAAAAGCAATCATCCAAGTGATACTAGCGAACATGTTGACATGGAAAGGTTTTCTGCATGGTTTTAAACTTCCTTCTTTTTCAGAGGTATTGGTTGATTGATATTTGACAATCTACCTTCAATATATTTACATACTGAAATCGTTTGTGAAAAGATTTTGAAAGAAGAATAGCGGGTCCTTTTAAAGCGCCTCCATTTGATCATTTTTGTGTTTCTCCGCTTGGCATTCTACCAAAGAAAGAACCGAATATGTTTCACTTAATACATCATCTATCTTACCCCATTGGTCTTTCTTTAACCACTTCAATACCAGGCACTTAGAGCACTTGCCATCCAGACCAATTTTCAGATTTCAGTGCTCTCACACTTTGAGTGACAATTACTCAGTCATGCTACACTCTATCCAAACAAAATTTTTATGATTCTTTTCTCACAAATAGAGCTCTCTTTTGGTGGTATTTACTCCCCGCTGGGTTTTTATTTTTTGCGATATAAGTGAAAAAGAAGAGCGAAAATTTTGAAAAAAAAACCTCCTTTTTTTTTTAGTTTCTACTGTAACATTTTGCAAAAAAAAAGTAATATTTCTTCATAAATTTGGGCCAAAATGTATACTGCTACATATTTTGGTAAAAATAACCCAAATTAGTGGATATTATTTAGTCTGTGTGAAAGTTAGAGAGTCTACAAGCTATGGTGTAAATCACTGAAAATTGATCATAACTGATCACACCTGATGTACTGATGATCTATCTAATTTCTTGAGACCCTAAAAAGCCAAGACAGTACAAATGACCCCTTTTTGGAAAGTAGGCATTCCAAGGTATTTAGTAAGAGGCATGGTGAGTTTTTCACAGTTTAATTTTTTTCCCACAATTCTTTGCAGAATTACGATTTTTTTTCCCACAAAATGGTCATTGTAACAGGTTATTTTTCTCACATGCATACCACAAATTACACCCCAAAACACATTCCACTACTCCTGAGTATGGCGATACCACAAGCGGTGGGGCGTGACCGGATGGGAGGTGGTTGAGAGTTAGAGCTCCCGCGCTGCCCTGAACGACGTGCCCAGCGTCTCTCCCAGGGGCCGATTGGATAGAGCTTGGCCGGGACACCTTCACGGCTCCAGGGCGAGTGCTGATGGCGATGGCGCTGGAGATAGGCGGCTGGGGTCTCTGATGAGACTGGAGACAACGGCGGGTCAGCACTGAAGAGCCCCGTATGTGAGCCGGGAGGCGTCGGCCAAAACTCGCTGCTGGAGTAGCGTGGAAGGCGAGCTACCGCTTGGAAAAGGTGATGCGGCCGTTATAAGAAAGTGTCTCCCTGACGCCCTGGAGCGAGGAGTGGAGAGGAGATTCCTGAGGAGCCGGGTTATCTGAATCACGGGAAGACTGGTGACTGTATCTAGGCTGGGATTAACAACAGAGCCCCCAGATAAAGACGGAGATGCACCCAGAAAGTAAGTGACTATTGGCATTGATTGTGTTGGCTGACTCAGCTGAAAACCTCAGAAGTCCGGATATCGGTTATTTGCTTTTAAAATATAATTGGGATATATTTATGCTTGCCTTCTCTCTCCTCCCCTTTCTCTCGTACTTTGCTTTCGATGGAACTAACTCGCTGAGGTGCGGTACCTGGTCTATGTAAGAGCGCAGAGGTGTAGAGACCAAAGGAAATATAGCAGTAATACTAACCTTGAAGATTACACTTGCAGACTCTGTTTCCGATGCTTATATGATAACACTTGGTGGGTGCTCTTGAGTGTCTCCCCTATCTCCGCCGTCTGTGAGAGAGGGGGCGGAGGGGGAGGTGACAAACAAAGACTTTGCATATAGACCTTAAGGGGGGTCCCCTAAACTGTACTGCTGGGCTTGGGGCAGGAGTAGGGTGATTCCTCTGGACTCATTAGGGCTTCTCCGGTGAGAGGGGAGAAGCCAAGGGAGGTAGTATACATACAGGGAAGAAAGCTCAAGCAGCACAAAGAGGGTGGAAAACGGAGACAGTGAAAGTAGGTGGTGGACAGCAGCATCCAGGGTGCATTCTACACGCTTTGAATTTGCAGAAATAGAGGCTTCTATTTTTTGCACAGAGAGCCAAATTGACGGTCAATTCGCTCTTGCAATTTTCTTTTTCTTTTTTTTTTTCTCCCTTTGGGGGGTCAGAGGATTTGCTCTCAGCCATGACGAAAAAAAAAGGGGAGGACCAGATCCCGTCCACTCACAAATCCAAACCTAAGGATACTTTAACAGTGGCGGCAAAACTAGAAAAATATGCCCATTCGCCATCTAAAACGCCGACTAAAGGGAATACGCAGTCTACAACAAAAAATAATCAAGATGGCAAGCAGCAGAGGAAGGAGGCGTCCGTGGTATTGGTGGAGGAGGTGGGGGGGTTACATCCAACCAGCTCCCAACCATCAATCAGCCCAGACGGGGCAAACAAGAGTAGTATTGGGGAGGCAGAACCCTCGCTAAAAGAAGTGCTGCAGGTGGTCAACATCTGCAGAGCTACGTTGGCGGAGTTATTTGTTCAAATGAGGGGAGTCAGAGAAGACATTACACTGGTACGGCAAGACCTACAGACTATCCAGGAGAGGACATCCGTGGTGGAGGAGAGGTTGGGTGTAGTGGAATATGAGCTCATTCCCTTAAAGAAGGAGTTAAAGGCACTCCGGGAAAAGGTAGAGGCCCAGGCATACAAATTGGACGACCTGGAAAATAGATCACGGAGGGAGAACATCAGGATATTAGGTCTCCCGGAACACAGTGAGGGAAAGGATCCAGTGGCTTTTATAGAAAGCTGGCTTAAGGAAGAATTTGGAGGTACAACCTCACTGTCTCCAACTCTCTGTGTGCAACGAGCTCATAGGGTACCTTTCAAACCTCATCCACAGGGGTCATTCCCTAGACCAGTTCTAGTCAAACTCTCGAACTACCGTGACAAAGTCAACATTTTGCAGAGAGCCAGGGAAAAAGGGAACCTAATGGTTAATGGCAGTAGGATATCTATAGACCCAGACTTTTCTCCGGAGCTCCAGAAAAAGAGAGCTAGATTCCGAGACGTTAAACGTTCCTTACTCTAATATAGAATCAAGTATGCGTTGTTGTATCCAGCCCGATTGAGAGTGATGGCGTTAGGCCAAATACAGTTCTTTGACACCCCTGAAAATGTCACGATCTGGCTGGAAAACAACAAACAGAAATTGAATTCAGATGAGGGGTGAGGCAGGGACTTATGAATGTATGGTGAGTGAATGAGGATGGTTGAACAGATCACTTTATGGGACACGTCGTTTGGGGTAGAAGGGGAGTTCACGTAGGAGATGGTTGATGTGGAAAGATGGGGGGGGGAGGATAAGAGTATGTGGGAGGTCACAAGTTAAGCCCCTAGGTAGATAGAACCAAAGGGGGTTGGGGAAAGGGGGGGTTGGGAAGAGGGTTTTGGATGTAAACAGTATGAAAAAGAGTGCGAAATGGGGGGAAATTTTTTTTTTTTAAGCACTGTGAAAGGGGCAGGGTGATACATGAGCAATTGGGGTTCACGGATCTTGAAAATAGCACAAAAAAGAGAGCACCAACAATTAAACAAGAGTGAAAGAGAGGGCACGAAATTGCGGCACTATGAAAGATTCATATCAATACAGGTGTATTATATGGGCAAGAAGATGAGTCGAGAAGAGCATAATGAATACTAAAAATCTTTGCAAAGACGGGAAGGTTGGGGGCCGATGTAATCTGCTTACAGGAAACCCACCTGGCTAGGGACGGTCTGGTTACTGCAACAAGAGGCCAGTACCAATACCAGTTTCATTCAGCCTACTCCTCTTATGCGAGAGGGGTGAGCATATACATAAAGAAGGGGGTATTGGGTTCTATTGTACAGTCTGAACTGGATGCGGATGGGCGTTATATATTCTTACTGGTGACTCGTAAAAACGATCTATTAGTCCTGGTGAATATATATATACCTCTCCCATTTAGTACGGAAGTACTATTTAGATTGGTTAAGTTTATTATAGACAAACCACATATACCAGTAATAGTGATGGATGACTTCAATATGACTCTAGATGGTAGGAGTGATAGGTTCCCTCCGGATAATAAAAGGAGTAGGGCAGTGGAGGAGAGATTCTCTTCTGTTTTGAGTGAGGCAGGCCTGATTGATATATGGAGATCTAGGAATCCAACCGATAGGCAGTATTCATGCTTCTCCAGCTCATATGATACCCTTTCCAGGATTGATCTCATACTGGGGAATCAGGAGGCTTTGGCCTTAGTTGAGAGGGTTGAATATTTGCCTAGAGGTTTATCAGATCACTCCCCGGTTTTAGTGGAAATAGGTCAGAGACTCTCTAAGAGGGATTCCAATTGGAGATTAAACCCAGTATGGTTAAACCTTATAAAGAGGCAGGAAGGATTAGGGGAGGCTCTAGAGGAATTCATTCTAGTAAATCCGGACTCAGCAAAAATAGAGTGGGTATGGGATTCTCTTAAGGCCTATCTAAGAGGCCTCTTAATCCAGAAGATTGCAAAGCTAAAAAAGCAGAACAGAGTTTGGGAGGAGTCAATAGTCAGAGATCTTAAAGAAACTGAGAAACAGTATATTCAGAAACCCACGCTAGAGAATTTAAGAATATTGAGAGATGGCCAATCGAACTATAAAAAATTGGAGATCACTAGGGCAGAGAATAAGCATCTATTCAATAGGCAGTGTGCCTATGTGGAAGGAGAGAGTGTAGGGAAAGCATTAGCCTTTCTATTAAAAACAAATGCATCAGCAGGGTCTTTAGTTGCGAATAAAAAAGCAGATGGCAAGGTTACCACGTGCGCTCTAGAGATCTTGGAAACTTTTAGGGTGTATTATGTGTCCCTACATTTTAGGGTACACCATAATCGGGACCCATCAGTCCTTAAGTTTTGGGGGATAGAAAAACTTAAGCCTTCGTGGCGTGGGGCCAACAAAGTGAGGGAGGTTGACAAAGAGTCAAAGAAATTCTAGAGACTGATAACTGAGGAGGGTTTGAGACAAGACGAAAAAATCGAAACGTTAG
>BLSH010283355.1:415684-449576 GCA_018402905.1 Glandirana rugosa
CATAGAATAATCTATGCTATCTTCCGAATTTTGAATAGACTGAATCTGAATTCTAATAGAAAAGATAATAGAATATAAAATAAGAGAACAAGATAGGGAAGAATAGATTAGAAAAACAATAGAACAGAAGGTTAAAATAGGATATATAAACATCTTCCGAAATTCGAATTTTAAATAGAAAAAATTTGAATTCGAATAGAAGAAGATTAGAATTAAAAATAATAGAATAGAACATAACAGAACACAATAGAATGGAAAAGAATAGATTAGAAAAACAATATAGAAGAATATAATAAGATATAAAGAATATAATATATAACAATCTTCCGAAATTCGAATTTTGAATGTTTTCGAATCCGGTAGAATTTTTTCGAATGCGGTAGAATTTTTTTCGAATGCAGTAGAATTTTTTCGAATGCGGTCGATTTTTTTCGAATGCGGCCGGTTTTTCGAATTTGGGCGAATTTTATCGAATTCGGTCGAATATTTTCGAATTCGGTCGAATTTTTTCGAATTCGAATACGAAACGAAAATAATCCCGAAAACGAATGTAATGAATGCAACTAATGTAACTAAACTAATTTAGTTAAATAACGAATCGAAACTAAACTAAACTAAACGAATTTTTTCATTCTGCACATGTCTAATGCGAAGCACTGGGTAGCTATGGAAATGGAGGATTCAGCGAACATGGCCAAAAGTTGGCCTTGGATATCCTCCCCTCTTCCGAGGGCCATTTCTGACCATCCGACTCTGGGGGGCACTCTGATGGTGGCAAGGGATACCTTCCAACACACCTCGATCTCACCGTCATCTCCCATGATTCCAATACTGGGTAACCCTGAATTTGAACCGGGCCTCAATAACCCAATCTTTCAGCGCTTAAGGGATAGAGGGCGGCTGTATATCTCCGATTTTGTCCGTGAGGATGGGACTCTCTCTAATGCTGCTGGGACTGATGCTACCACCTACCCTTTAGACTTTCTCAGTGGCCTCCAGCTACGAGCTTTTCTGCGGAAGTGTCTTCAGACACCAGGCATTCCTAGGCCACCTACGCTTCTTGAGGAGGTCTGCCGCAAAGGGGAGCCGCTTCGCCATGGCCTTTCCATGTTGTACACCGCTCTGACTCAGCCCCCGGAGGGCTTTACGCCTCCATTTCTCCTTAAATGGGAGGAGGATCTAGGCCTTCACCTCGCGGTCCCGGAGAGGGAAAAATGTTTGCATTTTGCCCATAAGTCTTCCATTGCCACTAGAATCCAGGAGACGGGCTACAAAATCCTGACAAGGTGGTACAGAGTGCCTTCGGTTCTCCATCCCCTATTCCCCCAGACCACCAATCTGTGTTGGCGCTGTGGCAGTGAGGAGGGCACGATGCTTCATATCTTCTGGAGCTGCCCTAAGCTGCAACATTTTTGGCAGGGGGTGATTCGCGTTATCAAACACCTGACGAGTGTCGACCTCAAGGGCAAGCCGGCGGCCTGTCTTCTCCATCTTTCTGAACGCCCAATTAAAAAATACAAAACCTCACTCACCATACAAGTCCTGAATGCGGCCAAGGCCTGCGTCCCCCTCTGCTGGAAATCTGAGCACCCTCCCTCCCTGGCGCTGTGGTTCTCCAAAGTTAATGAGCTAAGAGACATGGAAGACCTCACCGCTACTCTCCACAACAAAGAGGAGATCTTTCGAGAGACCTGGAGACCGTGGCAGCACTATCTTTACAGATGCCTACCTCGCAGAGATTCTGCACTAGAGGCTTCGCTGGGGGATGTCGTGGGGGGCCCGGGCATGGGGCGCGCAGATATCAGTTTCTCTTTTATATTTTTGATGCTTTCTTATGTCCTCTTCAAACCTCCTGCTTCCTCGCCTTATGGGGCCCCTTCCCTTTCACATCCCCCCCCCTTTTCTGTCCCCCCCCCCTTTTTTTTTTTTTTTTCTTTTTCCCCTCTCTTCTCTCCCTTCTCCTCTCTATCTTATCAGTACTAATGGCATCGACTTTTACATCCTACCCTGGAAGTTTCCTGCAAATAGTTCCACATTTCTGGTTAAGGTAGTTAGTCTGCGTCCATTTTCAGTCTGATAGGCATTCCACGACTTTGCCCTGTTATCAAGCTTCGTGCACACCTAGTTTTTTATTATAAGCATGTCAGCTCGACGTGGATAGACGTGGATGCTTTCTCCTTAGAATGACCAGCCAGACATACGACTCCTTACTCTTAACTTTATAAGTGTTCTTTCTACCTTTTTCTTATTTATTTTTTTTTTTTATATAGTACTGAGAAATGTAATTATCCTTCTTGCTATGGGTTTTGGCAAAAGCTCTAAATGACAGGATGCTCAGATTCTGTCTCTGGAACATCGTTCCAGTCTTGGCTATCAACAACCCAGCTAATGCAAGATCTATGTTTCCGCATTAAAAATTGCTCTTGCTTGTGCAGTTGCCTGTACCATGTTACCTTTTGTGATAAATAAAGGAATTACAAAAAAAAAAAAGTTTATCTTTGGGTCAACATACATGTTACAATCTGACTGTACGATCAACTTTAGATTTACTAAAACCATGTAATATGAGGATCCAGCTAATCTATATAGTTGCTAAAATTTCAAAAAAGTTACCAGGGACACCTTTTTTTTTTACTGTGTATGCAGCAAGCCATTGTAGGAGGAGCGTGTACTTTTATTTAGGGGTGGGGCATTCATTTCAAATAGGTGTGATTCTACAAGAAGCATATTGTTAGCCTATTTATTTGTAACAGGCATATATACTGTATACAGTACATTGTGATTTTCACAAGCTCCTTGCTTGGTGGAAAGGTAGTAGTGAAATGAGATGTGATAGCATAGTTAATAAATTGTTTCTCCTGTTGAAAATTTGGCCCGTGCCACAAATAATATTTGCAAATAAAAGACCCATGCTGCAAATAATTGCTCTGGGAGTTATTCTCATCTGCCAGATACAGTACTAAGTTGGTTTTGCTTAGGGATGCACCGAAAGTTTGGGCGCCAAAATTATCGGCTGAAAACTGTTTTCCTGGTGCCTCCATGGCAGCATACCTGTGACCAGTTCTGCCATGGCTCCTCCCTCAGGACTAGTGAATATTTTAAAAGAAAAGGGCTAGTGCCCTCCCAGTATCTCCTTTTTTTCCCTCATACCTCATGGTCAGTAAATGATGGTCGAATGTCCTTACCTCTGCAATCGTCAGCTTCCATCTGGGTTCAAGCCTCTCCCAGGCGCAGTCCCTATTCTTGGGCAGCTAAATGCGCCAATAAGAATGGGAGTCCCTTCTGTGGGACAGCAGTTGTCTCTTAAGAAAGAGCTCTTATCTGCATTTATATACTAGAATTTGCTCAGGCTTGCAGCAAAGAAAGCAGCTGTATCTAATTTTTACTTTGCCTTACCCTTTCAGGTTTCCCTCCTGTCATCCATTCCCTCTCACTTCCTTTCCTGAAGGTACATAATATAACTGGGTACTAACATTTATAGGTAAAGTTGATCCAGGGAATATCCAATTGCCTCTCGGGGGGGGGTCAGGAAGGATTTTTTTTTCCCCCGCTGTAGCGAATTGGATCATGCTTTGCTGGGGTTTTTCACTCCTTCCTCTGGATCAACTGTGGGTATAGGATTGTGTATATGGGATTGTGTGATCCCCTTTTGGTGTTGTGCGGCTGTATCTTATTTTGCTTTATCCTTCCTTTCCCGCCTGTCCTTCATTACCCCTCACCTTTCCTTCCTCTCATCTTGCTTTCCTTTTCAATCTACATCCCCCCCCCATAGGTTATATCTACATTTCCCTGCCACTTTAGTGGTTGCCGCGCGATTTACGACGACTTTTATGAGTCCCTCAGCGCCTCCTGGCTGCTCTGCGCATGCACGGATGGCAAGAGCCGGCTCGGCGGACCGGCCTGAATCGAACGGGTCCTGTTGCCCGTGACCACACATGCGCGGTCTGACCTGAGGCCTTAGTGGCCATCTTCAATAGGGGCAAGTTTTAAACGGTTGCCATCTTAGGAGGTTCCCTTTACTGGAAGCTCCTGGAGGGAGCCCTCTCTTATTCACGGTAAATGTAATTTCTTTCTTTGTACTTAGGAATACCACTTCCCTGCTCCTATTGAAATAACAGTCGCTAACTTCCTTATTTTTCCTATAGCTGCGGTTTTCTGTCCGCTGCTTATCAGGAGCTGTACACCACCTGACCAAGACCCTCTCCAATTTAAAAAAAAAAAAAAAAAAAAAAGAAAGAAAGAAATGGTAAGGACCATCATTCAGGTAAGTGAAAAAAAAAAAAAAAAGAGAGCACTTAGGCTGGTACGTTTATGTATTTCAGCAATGAAGAAGTCCAAATGCAACATAAAGCAACATATAAAAGCCCAAACCAGCAGACCATCCAGATCAGGATATCATGCAAGTGGCAAGGGTGCATCTGTGGAAAGTCACAATTCTCAAATCCCTGAAAGTGCCGAGCATGCGGGGCCATCCCATTGCCAACTGAATTGGTCTGCAAAAGTTGCTTTGGGCTACGTTTCCACTGGTGCAACTTACCATACAGGTCGCATGACAGATCACAGCCCATTGTGTTTAGTGGCACCAGTTCCCATCTATGAGACTTTGAAGGTCAGCGACATTGGGAAGACTCCTGCATGGCTATTTCCATCCTTTGATGCCACTTGGGTCCAGAGGGTGTAAAGTTGGATCAGGGCTGCAGATCATGGGACTGTGGGGGTCTCAATAGTGGAAACCAAGGCTTGTTGTAGAAATTGAGGATGTGTTTATTATGTATTGTCACAGTGTCTCCCAGTGTCGGTTTACCGATATTCTCTGTGTCCAGCGATTATTGCTTTAGCCGATATTGAGGAAAGGCCATTTACAATGGAAATCTTCCATTATTTGATAACCACACGCTACCCGCCTAATCATCCCGGCCGGCAGGCACCCTGAGCGGTTAACGCTGGAGCAAACGCCGGTCCGGATCTTTGAGGTGCAATGCACGTTCTGTGGCGCGGGTGTATTACCGTCAATAGGGTGGCCCCTGTATTATGTACAGATTGATCTGCTTGGCGGCGATTTACTTGCGTTATGGAATCAGTATTGCCTTTTATGTAAGGATGGTGATCTGTAAGCTTTCTGTTGCATCTGATCAATGTGACAGAAATCTACAGCTATATTCCTTTGTGCATAATTTACCCTTTAATGGAACAGTAGTATAATCGCTATGGAGTATAGTTCATAGAGCTGTATTTGATAGTGATTCGTTGTAATGGCAGTTCGAAGTTTTGCATGTATGGCGTTTTGCTTGGAGGGCATCTGTGAGATAACGCATTGGTTTCAATGGAGGCCATGTTTCCACATGGCTTCCATTGTTATCTGGAAACAGCTGTTGCTCATACAGGCTGGCCAATCCACATGCATGCACGCCTCTTCTATTGTATCATTTGAATATAAACAAGTGTGTCATTGGTTGGTGGTTTGCATTGAGCTCATGTTATGTGACTGTGCCTTGGAGGCTGATTGTGAAGCCGTTAAGTTATTTTGTTGTCTATGTCTGAATGATATAAATTAAAACACCAAGCATTCAAAGGCAGGACTACCCTGCAAGCTTGCAATGTGAGAACGGCTATTGTGTCGGTCTTACTGGCTTTAACACGAGTACACTCAAATGCATTATGCAAAAGAGCTGAAAAGTGCGCTTATTAGCGCAGGCAAAATATAATGCACACAAGGTATTATAATTGCCCTTACAGGCTTAAACTCGATCCAGCAAACAGAGTCAGATGGTTAACAGGTAACCAATAGAGTTGCCACATCATCCATTTAATCCAGGACACATACTAATTACACAGGTTCTGTGGCTTATTAAGGTGGTAATTAAACTCACTCTGTGCTTTATTTGCATTAAATTAGCTTCAGAACCCATGTAATTCATATGTGCCCTGTATTAAAGGGATGATGTGGCAACCCTAGTAACCAACCTGGTCAAAGGTTGGGCAAAGTTTGCATGTCAGAATGAGCAACAGCAGTTCCAGTGCAGCAAATAGCTCAACCTCCTCCAGAAAAGTAAACTCTTCCTAGCCCATTCTTAAAAGAATCCTCTCACCACGTAGCCAGTATCCCTCCTAGACATTGGGATGATAATGGCCATTTAAGGATAGCTCAGAAGAGCTCGACCCTCGGACATCAACTCTTCCTTAGTTCAGCCCTATGTCCAGGCTGTAAGGCCAGATATTGGATGGGAACACATCTGAGAAGTCAAAGATGTACCTCTCATTACTAAGGGAGCAGGTTTCCTTCTTTCCTCTGGGGGATATCAGAGATGTCAAAAAAAAACAAAAAACAAAAACATTTTTTTCCCCCAGTCGTCTTCCGGGTCAGCCCTTGAGAGATGGGTTCCTCCTCCCAGAAACAGGAAACACATTGCCAAAATATCTTTAAAAGGCGGACCTGAGGGCTCCATCTCCCAAGGGTTGACATCCAGGCAGGCGTCCAGGAGAGCAGCGTATGAAGGAGGGTGAGCCGGTGGGCAGGGGCAGAGGCCTTACCATTACCACATATTGTTGGTAGAGGAGAACGGGAACGGCCATGGGCAATCCTCCTAGGCGGCAGGCAGGAGGGATCCCGTTTTCCGCCATCCTCTGTGCCCAGGGATGGAGATAGGCGTTAATACGCCGTCCCGTTGGCTAGTTGCGGCGGGGGGGCGGGTACCCGCGGCCGGAAGCTGGCTTGACCTGGAAGACGTGGCGCGTCATTTTCGGGGAGGGATACCATCATTGGCGTGCGCCAGGGACCTAGTCCAATCCCTTTAAAGGCGCAGGAGGCCGGAACGGCTGGCTGGTGCAGTGTTTGTGGACGAGACTGCAGGTGCAGAGCGGACGCCACAGGACATACAGGGATGCAGGAAGAGGACAATATTCCTTCTGCCCAAGCACCCAGGAATGGAGACACCAGCAGGACACAGGTAGGCACCAGGTGGTGACCAGTTTTGTGTCTAAGGGGACACGCTGTTAGACGGTGGTAGGTCTAACATACTGGGGCACGCTAAGGAAGGGTATCACTGGGTGTTTGTTGCTATGGTGGTGGTGTCTTATGCTACACACTGCCATAACCCCATGTGGCCTTTTCTTTCTGTTGTATTTTTTGCAGGCTAAGCCGATTAAAGACATCAAGCCCACCCCTAGAAAGCGGTGTGCAAAGTGCAATGCTAAAATGCCTTTGAAACATGGGGAACCGCTGTGTCAGATATGCATCAACAAATTGATTAAAAAGCAATCAGACTCTGCGTATGCCAGAGTGTTTGGATCCATGAGGGAAGAAATGACTTCAACATTTAAGAATTTGAAACAGTTTATTTGAGAGGATAGGCCTCAATCAACTCCATCAAGGGATCCGGTCAGGATACAGGTGTGAGGCCGAAATGTTAGAGGGCTTCCCTTGCAGCTAAGTGCACAGCTACCCTGGTGATGAGACAGGGGAGCAGTGTCCAAAGAAGTACGGGTTGCCAGTAGGATATCCCAGGAGACTTGGAAGCAGGTAGTCACGGGAACAGCTGGTGGATTCTGGCGTGCTTATGACTCCGTGGGGAGTCAGCTGGAGACAAGGTCAGAAGTCAAGCCGGGGTCATACACGGTTAGGCAGTCCATACACCAGAAGAGGTAGCCGGAGCGGTGCACCAGGACAAGGCTGAGCAGGGTCGCAGGGTAGGCAGGATCAGCAGCGGAACAAGCCAGGAGAGTAGTCAAGAAGCAAGCCGAGGGTCAGGACTGGAGAGCAGGTACAAGGTCAGGACAAGCCGGGTCAGATAATCAGGAGATCAATCAAGGAACACAGGAATCACAGGGGAGCTGAGAGATAATCCAGCAAAGTACTCTTGTCAGTGGCAGGTTTAAATAGCCCAGAGGGCGCCAAAGTGCTTGCTACTGCGCATCTGCGCGCGTCCCCGCGCATCAGTGTACGTTCGTTCATGCGCGTCGGTGCATGCCCGCTCGTACAGGCGGCCGAACATGGCCATGTTGGAAATGGGCAGCAGGTGCCGTCCTGGGTCTATTTCCTGACAGTGCCCCCCCCCCAAGGGGCAGTCTCCGGATGCCCAACCGAGCCCATTTTTCTGGGTGTCTGGCGCGAAACTCCCGCACCAGTCTAGGGGCATGAATGTTACTGGCTGGTTCCCAGGAATTATCTTCCATTGGAAAACCTTTCCATTTAATGAGAAATTGTTTATGCTTACCTCTCTTCCGGCAGTCCAGAATGGTCTCGACTTCAAATTCTGAATCTTCATCCACGATGACTGGAGGAGGCAGCACTTCTTCTCTCCCAGGAAAAGGACTTGGAACGACTGGTTTGAGCAGGGAGACATGGAACACCAGGTGGACCTTGAAAGAGTTGGGTAATGCTAGTTCAAAGGCTACTGGGTTAACTTCCCTTTTGACTTCGAATGGTCCCATAAACCTTGGTCCCAACTTCCTGGAAGGACAAGACAGTTTGAGATTAACAGAAGAGAGCCGTACCTTGTCACCGACCTTGAATCCCGGGCAGCTTCTCCTCCCTCTGTCGAATTGCTTCTTATAGTCTTCCTGCGCCTTTTTCATGGTTTCCTGTAAAGTCCGATAGTTAGATTGGATAGATAATAGGTGGTCTTGTGCTGCTGGCACCGATGCTTCGGGGATGGAACTTGGTAGGAATGAGGGGTGGAATCCGTAGTTCGCCCAAAAGGGGGATTGTTGAGTAGTTTCATGTGTAGAGTTGTTATATGCAAATTCAGCGCAGGGTAGTAAGGAGCACCAGTTATCTTGAGAGAACAAGCAGAAGCATCTCAGATATTGTTAAAGAGTCTGGTTAGTTCTTTCCGTCTGCCCATTGCATTGGGGATGATATGCAGATGACAAGTAGACATCCATAGACAGGCTCCTACAAAGGCTCTTCCAGAATTTGGAGGTGAACTGGACCCCTCTATCCGAAACAATGCTGTCAGGTGGTCCATGTAGCCTGAGTACTTCTCTGGCTGAGGGTGTACCCATCATGGGCAAAAAGTGTGCCATCTTGGACAAGCGGTCAACTACCACACAAATTGTTGTGTGACCCTCTGATGGGGGAAGCTCCACTATGAAGTCCATTGAGATTTGCTTCCAAGGTTGTTCTGGAACTGGTAATGGCCTTAGCAAACCCCACGCCTTTGTGTTAGCCCCTTTATATCGTTGGCAAATGGTACATGAGTCCACATAGGCTTTACAGTCCTTTCTCAAAGTAGGCCACCAGAAAGAGCGCTGAATGAGTTCAATAGTCTTGTGGACTCCAAAATGCCCCGCCAAAGGATGGTCGTGGAAGGTCTTAAGGATCTGTATCCTGACTGGTTGAGGAATGAAGATCTTTCCTTGGTGCCAGAAAAACCCTTCTTGATTCCTTAGACAATCTCTGGAGTGGTGCATCGGGCCGAGGTTTGTTTAATGGATGCGCCCAGGTCTTGCTGTAGAAGAAGGAAGTTCTGATCTGACAGAATGATGTCTGGTACCATGGCTTCTGGAGTGTCGGAACATACGGGATAAGGCATCAGCCTTGCTGTTCTTGGAACCAGGCCGGAAGGTTATGTGGAAATTGAACCGGGGAAAAAAAGTGCCCAACGGGCTTGTCGGGGTCTTAGACATTTAGCTGTTCGGAGATATTCTAGGTTCTTGTGATCAGCAAAGATCATGATGGGATATGCTGCACCTTCCAAGAGGTACCTCCATTCTTCCAGAGCCGTCTTAATTGCCAATTGTTCTCGGTCTCCCACATCATAGTTCCGCTCGGACGGACTCATCTTGCGTGAGGAGAAGGCAACGGGATGAAGCAGTGCTTTGGACCCTTGACGTTGTGATAGAACTGCTCCTGTGGCGACCTCTGATGCATCTACCTCAAGGACGAAAGGTAGGACAGGGTCAGGATGTTGCAGAACCGGGGCTGAGATGAACAGGTTCTTTAGTTTTTCAAAGGCCGCTTGGGCCTCAGTAGACCACTGGAACTTTACGTGTTGTTGCGTTATTCGGGTGACAGGAGCGATGATGGAAGAAAAGCTCTTAATGAATCTCCTGTAAAAATTTGAAAACCTCTGTACTTCTTATCAGTAGGAGCGAGCCAGTCTGAAATAGCCTTGACCTTCTGGGGGTCCATCGAAATTCCGTCAGTGGAGACGATAAACCCCAGGAACTGTGTTGAACTTCTTTCGAAGTCGCATTTCTTGGCTTTTACATAAAGTCCATGTTCTCTTAATGTTGCCAAAACTCTCCTGACGTGATCTGTGAAGTTCAAGAGTAGCTGAAAAGAATGTCATCCAGATAGATGATGACGAAGTGGTCTAGGAACTCCTGAAAGATGTCATTCACTAGATGCTGAAATGTGGCCGGAGCATTGCACAATCCGAAGGGCATCACTAAATACTCGAAGTGCCCAAAACGGGTCCTGAATGCCATCTTCCATTCGTCACCCTCGCGGATGCAAATTAAGTTATAGGCTCCACGGAGATCAAGTTTAGAGAAGATCCAGGCATTGCGGAATCTTTGAAATAGTTCTAGGATAAGAGGGAGTGGATAGCGTTTTTTTATGGTAATCTTGTTCAACTCCCTAAAGTCCACACAGGGTCTAAGAGTCTTCTTCTCAACAAAGAAAATGTCAGTTCCTGCAGGAGACGAGGAAGGACGGATAAACCCTTTTTCCAGATTTTCATCAAGATATGCCCGAAGAATTTCCAGTTCTTTTTCTGACAGTGGAAAGATGCGGCCAAAGGGGATTTCCGAACCAGGTAATAATTCAATAGGGCAATCGTAGGATCGATGAGGCGGCAGCACATCAGCATTCTTTTTGTCAAAGACGTCTGAAGTCTTTATAGGCAGGTGGAATGTTCTGATGGTCGCTGGCCGTGGATTGAACCGCCAGGCAGTTAGCGGTTCTTCTCATCCCGGGGGGGAAACAGCTCTGCTGACAGTATGGTGAAGAAAACTGAATCTTCCTACTGGCCCAATCCATATGCGTATTATGCGCTTGAAGCCATGGAGTGCCCAAGATGACGGGAAATAGAGGGGCATGCATGACGTCAAAGCGGAGGTACTCCTGGTGGCCTGATTGAGTCTTGGTAAGTAGAGGCACAGTCTCTGGGTTAACAGGCCCAGAACTGGGCGGGGAGCCGTCGGCCAAGCGGATGACAAGTTGCTGCTTTTTAGGACTTGGAGTACTGTTGAGATTCTTGGCCAGGGTCAAGTCCAGGAAGCAGCTACAGGCACCGGAATCAACTATGGCTGGTAGCTGGACCTCCTCTCCCGCCTCCTGCAGAGACACATGGAGAACAAGGTGAGATGGGGAAGCTTCAACCAGCGGAAGATGGACAGGACAATGAGAGGAAGACTTACAAGGTCTGACAGGGCAGGTACGGAGGAAATGTCCAGAGGCCCCGCAATACAAACAGAGGTTGGCCTGTCGACGGCGGGCTTTCTCCTCAGGGGATAAGGCTGAACGGACCAGACCAATCTGCATCAGCTCTACTTCGGGTGCTGAGACAGCTGAGGGTGCCGTTGCTGGGGGTAAAGAGACCCTAGGCAGCATCCAGGTAGGTCGGAAGCTTTGCGATCTTTCAGAGTGGTGCTCCCTCATACGCCTGTCAAGCTGGGTAGCCAGTTGTATCAGGCCCTCCAAGGTAGCCGGGGTGCGACTCTGGCTAGTTCGTCCTTGAGGGTTTCAGAGAGTCCTTGGCGATATTGATATTGCAGAGCAGCCTCATTCCACTGTGTGTCTGCTGCCAGTTTACGGAATTCTACAGTATAGTCCTCCACAGGTCTTTTCCCTTGTTGAAGGTTATGGAGAGTAGCTTCAGCGGTGGCCGCCTGCTGGGGGTCGTCGTACAGACATGCCATAGCCTCGAAAAAACAAGGTCTATGGAGCTGATTACTGGGTCTTTCTGTTCCAACAGACTATGAGCCCAGGCTTGGGGTGCTTCTGAGAGTAGAGAGATGACAAACCCCACCTTAATTGTTTCCAGAGAAAAAGTCAGTGGCTGTAGGGCTAGATAAAGCATACAGGCATTCTGGAAAGCTCTGAACTTCTTCCAATCTCCTGAAAAGCGTTCAGGAGTGGGGACCCTGGGCTCAGGAGGAGGAATGACCATGGTGTGAGTGGTGGAGCGTTCCGGAGCGGCAGAGCTGGTGGACGGGGCGGCTTGGTCCGCTTGGGCTGGAGACACTGCTAGATGCTGCAAACGACCTTCCAGCTGGAAGTAGCCCTCTTGTAGTCTCTGTACGGCCTGGGTGAGAGAAGCGACCTGTTGACACAGAGCCTCCAGCGGGGAAGCACCTCTATCGGCCTCAGACATTCTGACTGGATAATACTGTCAGGATACAGGTGTGAGCCCGAGATGCTAGAGGGCTTCCCTTGCGGCTAAGTGCACGGCTAACCTGGGGATGAGACAGGGGAGCAGTGTCCAAAGAAGCACGGGTTGCCAGTAAAATATCCCAGGAGACTTGGAAGCAGGTAGTCACGGGAACAGCTGGTGGATGCTGGCGTGCTTATGACTCCGTGGGGAGTCAGCTGGAGACAAGGTCAGAAGTCAAGCCGGGGTCATACACGGTTAGGCAGTCCATACACCAGAAGAGGTAGCCGGAGCGGTGCACCAGGACAAGGCTGAGCAGGGTCGCAGGGTAGGCAGGATCAGCAGCGGAACAAGCCAGGAGAGTAGTCAAAAAAGCAAGCCGAGGGTCAGGACTGGACAGCAGGTACAAGGTCAGGAAAAGCCGGGTCAGATAATCAGGAGATCAATCAAGATAACAGGAACACAGGAATCACAGGGGAGCTGAGAGATAATCCAGCAAAGTACTCAGTCAGTGGCAGGTTTAAATAGCCCAGTGGGGCACCAAAGTGCTTGCTACTGCGCATCTGCGTGCGCCCAGCGCGTCCCCGCGCATCAGTGTATGTTCGTTCAAGAACGTTCATTCATGCGCGTCGGCGCATGCCCTCTCGTACAGGCAGCCGGACGCGGCCATGTTGGAAATGGGCAGCAGGTGCCGTCCTGGGTCTATTTTCCTGACAGATCCTTCACCCCCGGCCTCATTCA
This sequence comes from Glandirana rugosa, assembly GCA_018402905.1. Classification (NCBI taxonomy): domain Eukaryota; kingdom Metazoa; phylum Chordata; class Amphibia; order Anura; family Ranidae; genus Glandirana; species Glandirana rugosa. Next base: position 428,743 of record BLSH010283355.1, read on the forward strand.
GATCCGGTGCTAGTGAACCAGCTACTGACAGCTCAGACTCCGAGTTTGAGGAGGAGGAGGAAGGGGCTAAGGCTGGCCCTAGATACAAATTGTCCCTGGAGGACGTAGACAAATTGCTTGGGGCAATATAAGAGACTCTTGAAATAAAGGAAGAGGAAGAATTGACTTCAAAACAGGACCGGATGTATCAGGGTCTTAAAAAGAAAAAATCTAAAGTCTTTCCCGTGCATCAGGTGATGTCAGACGTGGTAAAGAGCAAATGGGCAGAACCTGAGAAGAAACTGTTTTTTGACTCAAGTCACAAAAAACATTTTCCTTTTGAAGAAAATCCTCAAGCAGTGTGGAACAAAAATCCAAAACTTGACGTCCCCTTATCCAGGGTCTCCAAAAAATCCTCAATAGATTTTGAGGACATGGGGCACCTCAAAGACTGCATGGATAAGAAAGGAGACATTATTCTAAAAAGGGCCTGGGACACTAGTCTAGCCAGTCTTAAACCAGCGCTAGCTTCTACATGCTTAGCAAGAAACATGGCGGTATGGCTTACCAGACTTCATAATCATATTAAAAATGGCACTCCAAGAGAGGATATCTTAACCAGTTCCCGACCGCGTGCCGTGTTTTTACGGCGGCAGTTGGGCTGCTGTGCACGAATCGCTGTAAAAAGACGGCGATTTGCGAACGGCCACTAGGGGGCGCACTCCTGAAAAGTGTGCCCACGGCTCGGGCAGACCCGATGTCCGCCGGCGAGCCGTGATGCGCGGCCACAGGCAAAGAACGGGGAACCGCCCATGTAAACACGGCGGTTCCCCGCTCTGTTAGTGGGGGTATGAGTGATCTACTGATCCCTGTCACTGGGATCAGTTAGATCTCTCATGCCCATGGTAGCCCAACCCCCCCACAGTAAGAACACACCCAGGGAACACACTTAACCCCTAGCTCTCCCCCCAGGTTAACCCCTTCACTGCCAATGACATTTATACAGTAATCAGTGGACATATCAATTTCTGATCACTGAATAAATGTCATTGGTCCCAAAAAAGTGTCAAAAATGTCAGACATGTCCGCCCCAATATCACAGTACCGCTAAAAATCGCAGATTGCTGCCATTACTAGTAAAAAAATTAAAAAAAATAAAAACCCCAGAAATGAATTCTCACCATCCGTAAACGCGGCCATTTTTGCGCAAACCAATCAATAAACGCTGATTGCGATTTTTTTTATCACAAATATGAGGAAGAATATAAATCGGCCAAAAACAGTGAAAAAAAATGTTTTTTTATATTTTTGTTTTGGATTTGAATTTTAGCAAAAAGTAAGAAATTTGGGTTTTTTTTGCAAAATGGTCGCTCTTTTTTTGTTTATAGCGGCGATCAGAAATGACGCAGAGGCAATCAAATACCACCAAAAGAAAGCTCTATTTGCGGGAAAAAAAGGACGCAATTTTTGTTTGGGTGCAACGTCGCACGACCGTGCAATTGTCAGTTAAAGCGACGCAGTGCCAAATTGCAAAAAGTCCTAAAGCTGGAAAACCTTCCGGTTGGTAAGTGGTTAAAAACACTGCCAGTTCTTTCCAAAGCAGTTGGATTCATAGCAGATGCGTCTGCCGAATCGGTGAGGCCAGGAGAGCCATATGGCTGAAGACTTAGGCAAGGGACCCAGCTTCTAAATCAAGGTTATGTAACCTCCCATTTGCGGGGGTTCTCCTGTTTGGCTCAGGTTTGCATGATGCTTTGCAACAATTGGTGAAAAATTCACCCAGAATACCTACCAGGAACAAAAATAGTTAAAATAATATATTTTATTGAAACAATTTAAAATTACACACGATGATATCACCATTGTAGAAGACCAGTTAAAATAAGACAACGTTGTCTAACAGGTCTCGCATGGCTCAGACACACTCCTCAGTCATCCACACCCTCGCCAGTCACGTACCAGCTGACAAAATAAACTAACTAGCTGGGTGCAATGTACTTGTAGTGATTCAGCAAGCATGAATGGCCCAAAGTAACCTGGTGGTCAGTACAGCTGGTAAATTAGTGAACAGAAGTCCAAGGGTAAGGCTATATCTCACTGTGGAGTAGTGAACACTTCCCCTACGTGCTGTATCTTAGGTTTGATCTCAAAGGATGAATAGCATCCAACAATATTCCAGTACGTGATATGGTGCACGATAGAAATGCTGGTATCAATTCCCAACACAAGCAGGGGTATGGCTGGATAGCCTATGTATGTGTCATCTGAAAGACCTTCTGCTACACCTGGCTCATCTGTAGCCATTAGCACAATGTATAACAACAATAGACCTGTGAATAGAACTGTGCAGACCCATGGGTGTGCAGGACCGGGCTCTGGATGGATTAATCCCAAACACTTGGTCTGTCCACTCACAATGATGCTGCCAGCTGCCTCACAGAACCAGGAAGAGCACACCAATAAATAGTAACTTTCACCACATGATATAGTTCCTTGGTGGCAGAGAAAAGGTAAGACTAAGGCAGTGTCACTGGGTTCAAATAAACTTCACATGAAATGCAGCTAGGGTCCGGCTTGTTGTCAAGTCACAGCTTAGCAATGCTGGTAGGTCCTAAAGCAGATATAGCCCTATACGTCAATAAGGCCAGAATGGCCGTATCTCACTAGCTTCCAAGGGCTGTAGGTGCGGTGTCATTCAAAGATAAGGTGCCAGATTTCACTGCCTGAAGTCTGCAAACGGTGTGCTGCCGTCTGGTCTGTGTAACCACACAGGGCTTGAGTAGACGTTCCAGCTAACCCACGACCATCCCACGGGGTGGGGGGAGGTGCCAGGCACATGTCCGGTCTGCGGTGGTGACGGGTTTCGTCCACCAATCACGGACTTCCTCGGAGCACAGGAGGCTGGGAAATGTAGTATTTAAATACTTTGTTAGACTCATGTAATTTCATCTCAAATCCACTAGAGGTCCTCGGATTTCCTCCCATTCTCTACAAATAGATCTAACACAGTACAAGATCTTGTCCTTTCCCATTTTGACCACCAGATGTCTCTAGTGTGTCAAACACCTCTATGCATTCACCACAATTCATTCAAGCAGATATATTTGTAATAATGTTAAAGCGCGATCCAAAATGACCAGATTGATCACATACAGCCATTAATATTTAGACAAGCACATTTTGATGGTCCTAGACAAGGGGCATTCTTAAACTAAGATTAAATTCATATAAGGGGCAGATGTACCAAATATAAATTGTTATAGATCCAGAGGAAACCCTCTGAATGGGGGATATTGTCAGTGGACTAAACTCCCTTTTCATTATTCATTTAAATTCAGAAAGTACTGCTAGGTCCACATTGCGGTCAGGGTTCCAGGAACACCAAAAGGTTACGCTCGGTGTTGAGGCCCTTTGGCGTCATGGAATCCAAAAGGAAAATCCACATTTGTGCTAGGTCCACATTGCGGTCAGGGTTCCAGGAACACCAAAAGGTTACACTCGGTGTTGAGGCCCTTTGGCGTCATGGAATCCAAAAGGAAAATCCACATTTTTTCTTTACGTAAGAGTTTGGTATCAAAATTCCCCCTACGCAAGGGGAGGTCCAGAGCAAAAATGCCTTTCACTTTCAAGCCGTGTGGATCCCCTTGATGGAACAATTTAAAATGGTTAGCCAAAGGCTTGCTTGCATCTGCTTTTTTACTTTTTATGCTGGCAATATGTTCCCCTACCCTAATCCTCAATTGCCTCTTAATTTTGCCAATATAGGCTTTTCTGCATGGGCAAGGGGAGGTTTAGAGCAAAAATGCCTTTCACTTTTCAAGCCATGTGGATCCCCTTGATGGAACAATTTAAAATGGTTAGCCAAAGGCTTGCTTGCATCTGCTTTTTTACTTTTTATGCTGGCAATAGGTTCACCTACCCTAGTCCTCAATTGCCTCTTAACCTGCCAATGCAGAAAAGCCTATATTGGCAAAACTAACATATAGATAACTCTTGTGGTGGAGCAATTAATAAATCTCTTGATGTGAAATTGTTTGGACTTATCTGCGTTAAAGAAGATAGCAGTTTTATCCACGTGTCGACTCATGCTGCACCTACCACATGCATACATGCCTGGTTTGGCAGAGAGAGCACTCAACCAATTAGAAGACGGGGGGGTTGGGGACCTGCGAAATTCGGAGTGCACCAACGAATCTCGCAGGTTTCTGGCTCGTTTGGCCACCAATAATGGACGTGGTCCCACTACCTCCTAGAGCAGGGGAGTTTGTGTCAAGAAATGCCAATGTTTGGCTAAAATGGCCCTCACCTGCTCCCATTGTGCTCCGAACTGAGTAATCCCCCTTACCGGGGTTTTATTTGGCGATTCCTGTTGCTTACCCTTACTGCTGTCACATAGAAGCTCCCTGCGGTTCTTATTGTGGGCTCGTGTCCTAGCGCGCCAAATTCATTGGTGTGAATATCCTCTCTCTCTAAACCGCCTATAGAGGTCCTCCGCCTCATTCTCAAAATCAAGGTCAGTGGAGCAGTTCCTGCGAATGCGCATGAACTGCCCCACTGGAATACCCCGAATGAGGGACAGGGGATGGTGGCTGTGAGCCTGCAGTAGGGTGTTGGCCGCAGTCTCTTTCCTATAAGTAGTAGTTTCCAAATGGTTACCGTTCACTTTAATCCTAAGATCAAGGAAAGGTATGGTATTGGTGTCAAAAGAAAAGGTGAGTTTAATATTCCTATCATTGTCATTGAGTTCATCGATGAACTCAAGGAGCTGAGTTACAGAGCCCCCCCACAGCATGCGCACATCATCCCACATCATCAATGTACCTTATCCACAGTAAACTGTGTCTAAGGTACATTGGGGACTGATACACCACCTCCTCCTCCCACAAGCCTAGATGCATGCGTATGCGGGGGCCCAAGGTGCCCCCATAGATGTGCCTCTAAGTTGCTGATAGTACTGTCCTGTGAACTGGAAATAGTTATTGTTTAACATAAATTCCAGCAGGTCCACAATAAATTCATTATGGGCTCCGAACGAGGGGAACTTGGTGGTAAGGAAATGTGCCACCCCCCGCAGCCCCCACCCATGTGGAATAGATGTATAAAGGGATTCTACATCAATCCCTACCAGGATAGTCCCCTGAGGAATATCAATGTCCATTAGTCTACGTAGTACATCCCTTGTATCTTTTACAAAGGAGGGGAGATCAATAACCAAATCTTTGATCAAGTTGTCTGTAAATTTGCCCACTCTTTCGAGAGGACCCTTAATTGCGGACACTATCGGTCTCCCTGGTGTATTCTCTAAATCCTTATGGAGCTTGGGTATCACGTAGAACGTTGGGACATTGAATTATTTCACTCTCAAAAAACACCACTCTTTTTTAGATATCAATCCTTCCACAGAGGCCAAGCCTAACATCTGGTTAAGCTCCTCAACAAGTTTTGGAAATGGGTTAGTGGGCAGTCTCTGATATGTCTGTGGGTCCCTCAATTGGCGCAACACCTCCTTTTCATATAGGTCGGCTGACCATAGAACGATGTTACCACCTTTGTCACTTCCCCTAATCACCACCTCTGTTGCCCGTTCCAATTCCCCAAGTGCTTCCCTTTCTTGTTTGGTCAGATTGTCAATACCCCTCCAACTCCAATTAACGTGCTGGAGGTCACTCCTGACCATCTCAAGGAATATGCTAATCCACTTATGTTTAGATAAAGTGGGCATTTTGGTAGAGCGGATCCGGACACCGGAGGGTCTATGGGAATTAGTTAAAGCGTTAGTGGCCAGAACTCTTCCTCCCCTACCTCACTAGAGATATTTTCATCCAGTAGTGAAATCAGGGCCTCAAGAGCTTCTTTGCTTTCTCCATGTCGGTTTGTCCATCATTTGGTGACACCAATTCCTTATTCCTATGCTATACTCCTATGCCTATGCCTCCTATACTCCTATGCCAACAACTGAGTGCCACTTTGCGTAAGAATAAATTGAGGTATTTAAAGACTTCAAACTTATTCATTGAAGCGGATGGAGAGAAAGAAAGACCTTTTTGTAACACAGTAATATGATGTATGTTGAGAGAAGTTGGAGAGATTTACCACTTTTAAATCATGAGGGGATATGTCCGTCGAGTTAGGGTCTGTCTCAAGGGGGTTTTGGAAAGGACGGCAGACAGAAAAAAGACTTTTCCAGCAGAAAAGCGCAAACCGCCTCCAAAAAGTTTTTTTCAGGGGGAAAAGGGAGTATCCACAAGAAAATAAGAAAGAATACCCAAAGAAGCATTGGACAGGACATAAGGGGAAGCCAAGGAGCAATCCATGACTGCAGTTTGCCGGTAGGGGGAAGATTGGCTGCCTTCCTCCCACAATGGCAAAAGACAACAGCCAACAACTATGTACTGGACATTATCTCAAGAGGCTACACAGTGGAATTCAATTCTCAACCTCCAGTTGTAATGTTTGGGGGATTGTAGCTCCACAGTACTGAGTGCAAAGCCGGTAAACTTAAACAGATAGGGTTTTTATTTCCAGCAAGCAAATCAAAACAAGACTTCCAGCAGAATTTCAGAAATGAAAACATAAAAGAAAGTCCGCTTGTCTTCAGCACAACGTAAATGGAAAAATACACAGGCACCTACGGTTTGTGGACGGGACTTCGTCCCAGGGTCTTAGCACAGTCCTTAGTTGTTTTCTCAGCATTCAGCAACCTCACCGCTCTCCAAACACAGGTGTCTCTCCACATCTCCTCACAACAGCTAATACCATTTCCTCGCTTTAAGAGCTGCTTCCTGGAGACTCTTATCCTTATGTGTGCTGGAGTCCCTGTGGTCAATAGTGGAGGCCCCATCCCACCTGAAGATCACTTCAGGGCCTCCGAAATTCCGGGTCCCTACTACCTCTCTATCAACACAGGGAGAACTGCGAGTCAGTACTCTCTGTATTATTGCTATCCCCGGAATTTCTCACCCATCTCAGGTGACCCCCTGAGTACTTACACACTTCCTTTAAAGGGACCACAAACCAAATATTGGTGCTATATAGCACCTGTCCAGGACCCAACCATGTTGTCCTGTACAATCACCAAGGCGGAACCCACAGCAGTTCCTGAAGGAACTGGAACCCATCTTCATTTGGGCAGAGGGGAATCTGAAGGACTTAAGAGTAGTCTATCTTTCAGCCCACTTAGAACATAGAGGCCAATCACCTATCCCAAGGATTCTCGTATCCCACCTGATAGTTCCTACAACTGAAGTTATTCGGTTGGATTGTGGGCCAGTGGGTTTTTCCCAAACTGAATCCTTTTGCTACAGCAAGCAATACCAAGCTGCAGAGGTTTATTTCACATCTACCTCACCCTTGGGCAGAAGCAATAAATACCCTGTCAAGTCCTTGGGCATGCAATCTAATTTAGGCCTCCAATGGCCTCCTACCTCAAAAATTCTCTTGAGACTTGCAATATCAACAATAACGGTGATAACAGCCCTGCCATATTTGCAGGAAAACCCATGATTCCCTAGGGCCTCCAGTAAAAAATCCTCCAATACCCTTTGTTCTGGCTCAAGACATCACACCCATCAGAATCCTCACAGATTGAGCCTTCACATTATGTTCTTAAAACAGTTTTCAATCAATAGGAGGTTCCTTTTTAGAGTTGTTTCAACTGCTCAAACCACAGGAGCCTTCAACGAACAATACGAATGACAAGGTTTGGAATAAGTTTAGATCTTTCGCTAACAGCAAAACTTCCTCAATCCTGATGTACCCTCTTCCTCCTAACTCCTTGACTTCCTGCAATCAGACCATGACTTAGGATCAGGATTAAACACCTCAAGGGTACAGCTCTGCTATGACAACAGGACATGGGCCAAAGATTCTTTAATAAATCAAATTCCGCAAGGCAGACAAGAAGGTAGGCCCACCTGTTGAAACAAATCTTTCCCACTTGGGACTTCTCTATTGCGGGTAATAAACGGTATGCTTAGATCAAGACATCCCCTCTACGGGGTTACTTGGATAATAGGGGCTCGGGCGGGGTGGTTGTCAGACACTGGATCCCATCTTCCTTTAGTTTATTTGTTATATTATTGCTATCTTGTTTGCTGCTTTTATTATTACCTCTGACTTTAGATGGCTCCCTCTCGCAGGGGACACATCGGCAACTCGGACCCTCAACATACACCAAGTACAGTGGGCCTCACTATTGGAGGTACCGCCCAAACTCACATTGTGGGGTGGACAGGTTTCCCTGTACTCAGGCCTAGTGTTGAGGTTTGCTATGGGTCCTAGGGGTGCTCTTTGGGTACCCGGTGAGTTATCGGGGTAGCAGGCTCTGGGGAGGCTGCGGGGCGTGCCTGGAGGTTCTGGGATTATAGTTCCTGGGCCTTTTGGTTCTCCTATTCTGAGTTTGGCACCCCATGTGGCCGCTGATGTTGGCCTTCCAAAATCCGCTCTCCTGGTTTTCACTTTGTTTTTCAACAGTTATCTCATCATGATTGTTTACGTTATATACTTATACTGGTATACCAACACCTTACTATTATTGCTGCTGACGCCCCAAAGGCCGGTGCTCCTCGTTTGTGTCATACCACCTTCCACAGCAGGGATATATATATATATATATATATATATATATATATATATAGGAGAACTACTGCCATCGGGGCAGTTTTTTTTCTTTTGAAAGACCCCACACTTCCCTCTTATCCTTCTGCTATTTCTCTTTGACCTGTCTTTCCTCTTTGTTCCAACTTCTCTTTCCCCCTTTACCTCCACTTTTTTTCCCCTCTATTTCTCCTTACACCCCCCCCCCCCCACCTGGGGAGTGAGCATCGGTGGACCTATTGACACTATGACTATTAAATTCCTTTCCTGGAATGTTAAAGGGCTGAATTCCCACGAGAAGCTCAATAGCTGTCTAGTGCATTCTGCATTTCTCCAAGAGACCCATTTCAGGGCAGACAGGGGTCCCATTTTTACTAACAAGCATTTCCTGGTGGCCCACCCTAGTCCATCTCCATCTTCCAAATCTAAGGGGACAAGTATTCTATCCAAATCTCTAAATTGGCAATTCCTCGATGAGTACTGAGATCATGAGGGCAGGTTCCTACTCCTGAAGGGCAAACTTGATTCTCACACATTCTCCCTTGCAAACTTCTACCTTCCCAATACAAACCAACTCCAGGTACTGGAGACATTTCTAACCCAGCTAGTCTTTCCTTGAAGGCACCCTTATCCTGGGGGGTGGGGGCGTTAATCTCACCTAAGACCCCTCACAGGACTCCTCTGTGCACTTGTCCTCTTTATCCCAAAACGCACATCACCACTTGAAAGACTTGCTGCACGCTCATCAGCTGGTGGATATCTGGAAAATCGTCCATCCACAAGAACAGGATTATTCCTTCTACTTGTCCACCTGCAGATCCTATTCCAGAATAGACCTTTTTTTACTGAAACATTCTGCAATTACCCTGGGCTCTAAAACAGAGATTGGCCAGAGAACACTTTCTGACCATGCTCAAGTTTTCTTAGAACTTGTTCTCCCACGTTCTACTGCCCGGACACCAACTTGGTGTCTTAAGGAGTCACGTCTTAGAGACCCGGAAACAGCGGCGGACATCCTTAGAGAACTTCACTCCTACTTTACAGATAATACTGGCTCCGTATCCAACCCTCTCTGTGTTTGGTCGGCACACACATTTTGTCAGAGGGATCCTCAAAGCACGGCCACGCAGCTAAGCAACGTCGCGCCAAAGCTCTATCTGACCTCCTAGCAATACTCCATGTCTTGGAGAAGCAACAAAAAGACCGACATGACCATGCAACAGAGGTAGACTTGAAACTGATTAGAGAAGCAATCAGGAAACACTCCCCTATGAGGCTAAGCAAGTACTACTTCAAGCTTGTTGTTCTTTCTAAGAGTACAGGGATAAAAGCGGGCGTATGTTGGCTAATGCCTTGAGAGAAAAATGCACTAGATCGCTAGGTCGTATATCCCTGCCCTTCTAACCCCCTCGGGATCCAAGGTCCATGCCTTGCCAGACTTGGCAGCTACTTTCCGATATTTTTATCCAAAGTTGTACAACTTAGACTCGACACATCCTGCCAGCCCATCGGCCCCTTTCCTTTCAAACATACAGGTATATTTATGGGAAGCCAATCTTCCTTCCCTTACCAATGAAGATCAGGCGTAACTGTCCCAGCCACTCAGGGTAGAGGAGTTTACGACCGCCATAACAGATACACAACCGGGGAAGGCCCCGGGACCTGATGGGTTTACTCTTCTTTACTACAAAACATACCAGACCCAGCTTTCCCCACAATTTATCACCACCTTCAATGCCATTCTGGAGGGACATAACGCCCCTCCTGCTATCTTACGTGCGTCCTTCTCTGTAATTCTAAAACCTGGAAAGGATCCACTATTGTGTTCTAGTTACAGTCCCATCTCTCTTCTCAACTGTGATATCAAGCTTTTCACAAAAATCTTAGCCTCCAGGCTGAGTGACCTGATGCATCACCTGATTGCATCGGACCAGATTGGCTTCATACAGACGAGAGAAGCGAGAGACAATACTACTCGGACGTTACATGTCAGAGAAAGCAAGAAGATCCTGCATCCATCTTCTACTCCTGTCCACCGAAGCTTTAGGCATTTGATGGGGTAGACTGGATGTTTCTCCAGGAGACACTCCGAGCAGTCGGAAAGCCGAAGCATGTCTTAGACTGCATCTCAGCCTTACACACTAATCCCACAGCCACAGTGCGTGTAACTGGTCTAGATTCTGCAACATTTCTGATTTCGAACAGCACAAGGCAGGGATGCCCCCTCTCAGCTTTGCGGTTTGTCCTTACCCTGGAGCCTTTTCTCAATCATATAAAAGATGACCCCAATATTAGCGGTATCCAATCCGATCACTACCAACACAAAGTGGCAGCATATGCGGACGATCTGCTATGTTTTATTACCAAACCCATTACTTCGCTGCCTTCATTGCTACAAGAATTGAAATGTCATGGCAGTCTCTCCAAATTTAAGGTTAATCTCCAAAAGTCTGAGGCGTTGTATATCTCTCTACCGGACCAAACCCTGGTGGGTCTACGCCCCTTTTTCAATTTAAATTAGCCACTCGCTCAATCCAATATTTGGGAACCAGAATCCCCGCAAATTCCAATTATATTTTCCCCTTGAATTTCCAATCCTTCCTGTCGATGCTCACCGCGGACCTTAAGAAATGGGACTCTCTATCCTGGTTTGGTTGCTGCAATATGCTGAAAATGAACACCATGCCACGACTTAATGCAGACTCTGCCGGTCAAACTACCCCAGACTTTTCTCCATGCTGTGCATTCGGTATTTATCAAGTCTGTCCGGGATACCTAAGCCATGGCCCTTTTCTGCTATTATTTTTAATTCTTTATTGTATTTCACTGTGGGGTTAATCAGTAAGGGGATATAGGTCTCCCTATCTGCTAGTAGTCTCGCCATTTCTCCCTGGTAACCTTCATTAACCAGGACCACAATGGCTCCTCCCTTATCCGCCGGTCAGACTATTATGTCCTCTCTCTCACATAGGCATGCCAATCCTACTTAAACTTTTTGATCAACTTGAGCTGAATTTATTTGTAAATTCCTAATATCTTTTTCAACCAGGTCACGAAAGATGCTAATGTTGGGGGTACTGCCTCCCGGGGGTTGAACAGGGAAGCATTTCTTAGACCTGAGTGTACAAAATCTGATCTATCCCTTGCTAGCTGCCTAGAGGGATTACTCATAATATACCTTTTAATATTACATTTGCGCGTGTATTTATGAAGGTCTACAAAGGTCTGGAATTTATTAAGATTCCTGGGTGGCGCATACTTTAAGCCTTTATTCAAAGTGATCTCTTCCTTAGTGAGTTCCTTGGTACTTAAATGATTGATTCCATTGGTTTTTAGGTCCTCCTTTTTGGGGTGCCTCCCCCCCTCGGGACCATCTCTAATGTCTCCATTTCTTTTTTTGCCCTCCCCTGTGTGCCCACTGAAAATCCCATCTGTTATAAGGGCGATCATCATGTACTAGGGGATTGCTGGAGTATTGGGGTAGATAGTCAGAGTAATTGTTTCCATTCCTAGGTCCCAATTCTCTTATGTCCCTATTAAGTGGGGTAAACCTATTCCGGGTTTCCATTTCATAATGATTAGGACCACTACTGTAGGTGTCACGGGGATCAACGTTATCCCCATAGGGATCCCTCTCATGTCTCCATGTTTGGGAGGAACCCCTCTGGAGTGACTGTCTATCCTGCCAGTTTCCATAGGGAGAACGGTAATCACTACGCGTGGTGGGGGGGGGGCTCTACCTCGTCCTGTAGATGTCCTAGGTGGTTAGTAGTCACCTCGCTTATTGCTATAAGGTACAGTTCGGGGATGGTTACTATTACACTGAGGCTTACCTCCTCCTCCTGGTGGGGAAGCAGATGCCACCCGAGGTGCCCTATTAAGACCAGTTTGACTTGGCTGAAGTCCCACACTGGACATGGGGGTACATTGCCATTTAAAGACCACACAATCTTTGTAATCCTTAATATCCCTATTGTACTTTTTCTTTGTTTTTTGTTCGACTTCCTCCTTAGTGAGTACAGCTTTCAGTGTTTCTGATCTTTGGGAATATTCTGGATCATTCTTAAATGTAATCAATTTGTTTTTAATTACATTAATTTTGGAATCAAGCAACCCTAATTTGCGTTTCTTTTTATCAATAAGAAAAAGAGAAGAAGCTTAATCCTGCATCAAAATTTGTACCACTCGTCAAGTTCCTCATCATCGTTTTGGGGGTTACCTCCCACCTAAGACTTCTTGGGATCATTTTTAATCTGACATACTCCTCAAGGTATGCTATATCCCATTTTGTATGAACTTCAGTGGTGGGGAGTTTTTTCAATCTTAAAAGGCAACCTGCAATGTCATCACCCGGTTCAGCGTTTCCATCAAACACTCCCTGGGTATCTAGTATCGATTGGGTAGGATATTCAAAAATATCCATTACTGGAACCACAGCAGCAGATGATATGTGTAAAACAAAAAGTGATAAACGTGAATATCCTTGCTCGTGATAAAGTTATATATATATGATTTAAACAAATAAGCAGCTAGTACACTTAAACCCACACACAGTTAAACAAGCTAGTAAAAATAATCAAATGCAGCACTAATGTAACAAGTGGTAAAACTATACATAAAAAAGTCCTAATTCAATCTGTTTAAAGCAATAAAGAATAAAGTGCTGGTGCAAGGACGTGATATCCTTATGATAAAGTTCATAATTGATAATAGTTCATTATGACCAATAGAACTTCACAGGGACACCTGATCTGTCATGTGATGAGCAGCCTCGGTTTAAGTTCCGGTCACCTGACTCATGACCTATAGAACTTCATAGGGACACCTGATCTGTCGCTTTGATGAGCAACCTTGGTTTGAGTTCCGGTCACCTGACTCATTACAACCAATAGAATTCCATTTTATTTTCCAATGGACTTTTTTGTTAGTGGAGCCTCTTTCTCCCTCCGGATGGGCTATATAAGATTGCGGCAGATGCGTGTGGGCGTTCCCGATGTCTGGTTAGACGAAACGATCGCAAGGTCGTGACGCACACACGTCGCTGCGCACGTGCATTTCAATTTTATGGTATGGTTGGAGTTTGCATGTCGTACTTACCTATTTTAATAAACACAAGTTGAGACTTATTACACTAATGTAGTCTCCTTATGTTTTGTTTTTTTTCCTACATCTCATACCACCTCATCACCCACTGGGGAGGAGATATGGAGATCGTGGACACAGAGGGAAGGTGCTACTAACATCAGAGTCATCGGTGGACATCTGGAACGCACTTTGGCGGATCTGGGATCCCTCTAAGCAGTTTCCGACACTCCTGAGAAGGCGTGTCACTGGTCTTCCGGTAAGCTCCCATCTTCACTGGTGAAGGATCATTTGGTAGCTGTTTTCCAATAACACATCTCCTTTATCTGATATCCTCTGGAAATGGAACTCTTTTCATATTTCTTTGCACAGAAGAAATTCTTATGAACTTTATCAGTAGGATATCATGTCATTGCACCAGCGCTTTATACAGACTGAATGAGGACTTTTTTTTATGTACAGTTCAACCACTTGCTGCCCGCCCACCGTCAAATGGAGGAGTGGTGCAGCTCTCCTTCTGGGACGTCATAAGACGTTGCCCCAGAACGGCTGCTCTCACACGCCCTCAGGGGCGAGCAATGTGGCAATCACGGGCGCTGCGTGCTGTTAGGACATGGCGCGACCGCAATCTCTGTAAAGACCCGATGATGCGGCTCTTTAACCACACTGACAGTGTGCAGTGAGGAGAGCCGATCAGCGGCATCTCCTCGCAGGGGACACCAGGACAGGTAATCAGTGCCCTGATTACAGTAAAACCACAGCAGTACCCGTCAGTGACACCAATCAGTGCTGCCTTTCAGTGCCTGCTCATCAGTGTTTCCAATCAATGGCTATCAGTTGCACCTATCAGTGCCCACCAATGCCGCCTATCAGTGCAACCTATCAGTACCCATAAGTGCGGCATATTAGTGCCTACTCATCAGTGCAGCCTATCAGTGCCCATCAGTGCAACCTCATCAGCGCACATCCGTGAAGGAGAAAAATCACTTATTTACAAACTTTACTGACAGACACTAAGAAAAACATTTTTTTTCAAAATTTTCGCTAATTTTTTTTTAGCAAAAGATAAAAAACCCAGCAGTGATTAAATACCACCAAAATAAAGCTCTATTTGTGTTAATTGAATGTTTTAAAATTAATTTGGGCTCCGTTAAATGCAGATTTCTGTTGCAGAGGAGATGCACAGATAGCCTAAATTGTAAGACAAAAGTCCTAGCTAGATGATCTATGAGTAAGTGCCCCTTATGGACAGGCATTAGCTACTATGCCATAATAGCTGCTATAAAAGTTGGTATTATCTTATAGTATTTATAATAGTGGGTTAACATGCAAAGAAAGAATTATAACTTGTTACTCCTATGGCTCTTCTATTATGATGTAACTAAACTTTACTTATTATAAGAAGTGATCTGCAATTATTAATAAAATTAATTTGGGTACAGTGTTGCATGACCACGCAATTGTCAAAGTGTGACAATGCTGAAAGCTGAAAAATTGTTTGGGCTGGAAGGGGGTCAAAGTGCCCTGTATTGAAGTGGTTAACAATCATTAAAATCACTACTCATTTAAAAAAGGGATTCTATTAAAACTTACCGTAAAATCCTTTTCTCCGAGTTCACTGACAGACGCAGCTTCTCCATTACGTGTGGGGGTTTATGCTGGTCTCACTAGGAGTCAACTAGTCAGGGAAAAGAAACAGCTTGCCCCTCCCATGGGGGCCGTCCTCTTCCCACATAAAACCCCCTCATAGCATAGCTCTTCAGTTTGTACACAAGCCGTAGAAGAACAGAGCACAGAGGGGTGGGTGCTGCGTCTGTCAGTGAACTTGGAGAAAAGGATTTTACAGTTTTAATAAAATCCCTTTTTCTCCTATCGTTCACTGACAGACGCAGCTTCTCCATTACGTGTGGGGACGTCCCCAAGCTGTGTCAAAAAGAGGGGTGGGTAAACACTAACAGTACCCAACTGAACCTCTAAGGAGGCGCCAGACGCGCCTACACTGCCGTCTGCAAAACTTTGCGGCCCAAAGCAGCATCCGAAGATGCAAACACATCAACTTTACAAAACTTAGTGAAAGTGTGAACCGAGGCCCAAGTGGCCGCCTTGCACACCTGTGACACTGAAGCCTGGTGTCTGAAAGCCCAGGAAGTGCTAACAGCCCGGGTAGAATGAGCCGGGACCGGAAAAGGGGGAACCTTGCCCCGAACAGAATGCCCATGGGTCACGGTTTTTCTAATCCAACGAGAAATCGTAGCCGACGAGGCCGCCAACCCTTTGCGCAGACCCTCTGGCAGCACAAACAAAGCATCAGCTTTCCAAAAAAAAGCTGTAGCGGCCAAGTACCCTCGTAAGGCCCTCACTACGTCCAAAGCATGCAACTCAAACTCCTTTGGGTGGGATGGACGAGGGCACAATGAAGGAAGAACAATATCTTCATAATGTGAAAGGAAGAGAACACCTTCGTAAGGAAGGAAGGAGAGGGTCGCAAGACCGCATTATCCTTATGCATGACTAAGTAGGGAGACTTGCACGATAGTGCTGCTAATTCAGACACCCGTTTGGCGGAAGTGATGGCAACTAAAAAGGCCACCTTTTGCGTCAGCAATTGTAAGGAAATCTCCCTGATATACTCATATGGCGGTTTTTGAATTACAGAAAGCACCAAATGCAGATACCATGGAGCCATCGGAGCCTTCACCCGAGGCGCCACGTGTCGCACACCCTGTACAAAGGTACGAATCAAAGAGTGTGAAGCCAAAGGTCTCTGAAAGAGAATCGCCAGAGCCGATATCTGGCCCTTGAGGGTACTCAAAGCCAGTTTTTTGCTCAGGCCCTGCTGCAAAAAAGTCAGGACCCTGGACACGACATAAGAGCGAGGGTTATGACCCTCCGCCTCGCACCAAGCTATATAAGCCTTCCAGGTGCGGTGATAAATCTTGCGAGAAGTACACTTGCGAGCTTTTAACAAAGTAGGGATCACGGAGTCAGCGACTCCCGTCTCTTAGCACCTGGGACGTCTGCCACCATTTTCACCACGTCGGCGTATCAAGTGCGCCAAGGCCAATCTGGAGCCACCAGGATTATTGGTATCCCCTCCGCCACTAACCTGCGTATCAATCGCGGAAGCAGTTTTATTGGAGGGAAAGCGTACAGAAGGCGGTAATGGCCCCAGGAGGCCACCAGAGCGTTCGTGGCCACTGCCAACGGATCCTTCGTTCTGTACACAAAGGTTTCCATCTTGTGATTAAACCGGGACGCCATGAGATCCACGTCCGGCGTCCCCCATCTGCGGCAAATTTGATTGAACAACTTCGGGTGGAAAGACCACTCTCCCTGGTCCAGCGTCTAGCGACTGAGAAAGTCTGCCTGCCAGTTCTCCACACCTGGAATGCAAAGGGCGGAGATTGCCGGAACGTGACGTTCCGCCCAACACAGTACCATTGCTTCCTCCGCCGTAGCTGCTGGACTCCTTGTGCTGCCCTGATGGTTCACATACACCACTGCTGTGGCATCGTCCGACTGAATTCGAATCGGACAACCCTGCAATCTCATCCACAGAAAAAAGCACAATCTGATTGCTCTCAGCTCCAGTACATTGATGGGGAGGCGAGCCTCCTGTGCCGACCAACGGCCCTGGGCAGACAGCTGTCTCAGGACCCCGCCCCAGTCCAAAGGACTGTCATCCGTGGTAATGATCACCCACTGAAGGGGCAGGAACGACTTCCCCTGAATCAACGCCGAGTCCCGGAAGCATAGGTCAGAGACGCCCTGGTCTGGGAACTCAGACGAATCAGAAGGTCCAAGGATCGAGGGGACCTGTCCCACCGAGCCAAACTTGCTCGTTGAAGGAGACGAGTGTGACTCTGGGCGAATGGTATCGCCTCGAAAGTCAAGACCATGAACCCCAGCCCCCCCACGTAAGGAAGACCGTCGGTGCGTCAGGAAAGTTTGCACTGCTGACTGCAGTGACCGCAACTTGGCTGGGAGGAAGGAAAAACCTTTGCCTGCTCTGAGTCCAGAAACAGGCCAGATACTCCAGGCGACGGGATAGAGACACCGTCGACTTCTGCAGGTTGAGCAACCAGCCGAAGTCCTGCAGCGAGGTCATTGTGATCCTTCACCACTTCCCGAGGCGAGGCGGATTCCGCTCGCAGGTCGTCTAAGTAGGCTACTTCCGCAATGCCTCTCTGTCGCAGTAACGCCATACCGGAGCTACCAGTTTTGTGAAAAAAACACTCGAGGCCTGAGACTAGACCGAAAGGGAGTGCCACGAATTGAAAATGGAGGTCTCCCACTGCAAAGCGAAAGAAACGTTGAAGCCGTGGACAAATAGGGACATGGAGGTACACATCCCTGATGTCTAGAGACGCCAGAAATTCCCCCTGATGGAGGGCGGCTACAACCGAGTGGAAAGATTCCATCCGGAAATTTCCGCGCCCCAACATACCGGTTCAGGGCCTTCAGGTCCAGTACTGGCCGGACCCCCCCCCACTTTTTTGGGAACCACGAACAGATGCGAGTATAAAAAAAAACCTCGAAGCCTCTCGCTGGAGGCACTGGCACGATCACCCCTTGGTTCGAGTGCTTGTACAGTGCCAAGGAGGGCCTCCCGGCGTGCCTGCGGGAGCCCTAAGTCAAAGGGAAGAACCTGACTGGTGGCAGAGTGTTGAACTCAGAAACGTCCCCCACCCGAAGCCTGGGCGGAGACAACCCATCAGGCTAAGGAGGTTTGTCCTCCGCCTTGTTGGTTTTGCGCTGCCACTGCCGGCACCCGCCCCCTGCAGCGACCTTACTGGAGCGGGTCCCTTTACCCGCTACGCCCGGGGCGCGAAAAAACCTCTTCTGACCCGAGGTAGGGGGCCCCTGTCTACGGCGAAAACTCACACCTCCGGGGCTCTGGGAGGAAGGCATTACCTCCTGTGAAATCTTTTATGATCTCACCCAGCCGTGGACCAAATAGACGTCCACCCTGAAAGGGAAGGTCTGCGAGACCTTTTCTGGAAGCATGGTCACCGGACCAAAAACACAACCAGAGTGCCCGTCTGAGGATACAGCAACACCGCTACCCTGGATCACATAGGCAGCAAACCAACGGCCGCATCACCAAGGTACTTGAGACCTCGGGGCAAAAGTCAGCCCTCTGCGGCGTAGCCAGCAGGCGGCCGCAGTCCAGAAGATTCTGGAGCTCCGTCATAAGCTCACACAGATATTGCGCCATGGCGAACGTCAGGGCTGGCCTCAGAGCAGAGCCTGCCACCAGGAATAGCGACCTTAACAACGCCTCTGTCTTTGCCAGCGGGGCCCGTGAATGCAGGAACCCCTTCCAGAGGACCGGTCGTTGTCTTATTAAAGTGACCATAGGTGGGACACCAAGGCGACTCCCATTTCTTTTATTTTTTTAAAAAAAGCTTTCCTCAAGGGATAGTGAGCAGCGAACCATTTGGACCCAAGTCCCTTGGAGTGTGGGAGGAAACCGGAGCACCGGAAGGAAACCCACGCATGCACAGGGAGGACATGCAAACCTCAGGCAGGTCATGGTTAGGATCTGAGCCAGCAAGCATTATGCTGCCAGGCACAAGTTCCACTGCGTTAAAAGGAATGCTACGGACGCTGCCATTTACAACAAACAAGGCGATCAGGAAAAAGATCATATGGGTAAGCCTTGGGCGCCCTAGGGGGCCTGGAGGACCACACCACATGCGCAGAAATCAGTGATTCGCCATCCTAGCTCAATCGCATCGGAGTGCGATACCAATTATAATCGCAGCTGCCGTCCCCTGATCCTCTTCTCGGTCCGAGGGACCATCCGGATCAAAAAATCCTCCCTTGAAAAGCAAGGAGGAGGGGGACGCTTCTTGGGGGGGCCTGTTGGTGACATCCGCCCTGGGGAAAAATCACTAAAAACCGCCACAGCTGGTCCAGAAAAGCACCTTGCGCAGATTGTGCTCCTAGCATGTTCAGCTCCCTTAGGAACACATTGATGCATAGAAAAGGTTAAAGGCACCCCCACACAGCCACACACCACTACCCCACAGTGCACCAGGGGACCCAGGAGGACTGCACCCGCCGCCACCAGCACCCACAGGAGAGCCCAGCTATACTTGTTGTTTGCTGCCATAACCCTGAGGATCGTCAGAGAGCCGCGCCGTCAGGAGCACACACCGTTCCAAAGTGAAAGTAAAAACTGTAGACACGTTTTTTGCATGAGCAGGGAATCCAATATGGCCGCCGTTGAACACTAGAGGCCGAAAACACCTGCAGGGAATGTGCAGTACCGCAAATGGCCACTCTGAGCGCTAGAGGGAAAGCCCCATAGGCCCAATATGTCTGCGGCTACGGCAAAATGTCCGCCGCAAAATGGTGGCCGATCGCCGCATGGCGGCAAAAAATGACCGAACGGCGCTAGATGATTGGGTACGGGGGGGAAGGGGGGTGTGCACAGGGGAGGGCTGGCCCAGGGGGTAGGGTGGCAATTGCCCCCCAGGCCATCCTAACTTACATTTAAAATGGCCGATGGCTGCTGCCCGCTCACACTTTTTTTTCTTTTGGTGGAAGGAAATGGGGCCCAGGGGCGCAGCCACCAACTAACTGCAGGCAAAGGGGGGGCACCCGGGGCCGGCCCTACCATGGATCCCGCTAGGCCCATTGGGTGGGCATGGATGGTGAGCTGATTCAGTGGTTCAATGGGCCACTTGACTGGACTTGCCCCCCAGGCCTACGGCTGCCAGCCCTCCCCTGGGTGTGCAGGGGGTGAACAGGGCTCCACGCGCCCCTACCGGCGGCTACCCAGCAATTTTTTTTTTAGGGTCGTCGGTCCCCCTTTCCGCCCCTAAAAAGGAGGGGGAAGGAAGGAGCTCTCACTCACCACTCCAGACGACGCCATGGGTAGCCACCCAGTCGCAGACCTTCCGCCCCTGCTTGGGCGGTATGCTGCAGGCCAGAAGTCACCCTTTCCGAATCGCATCCGGGGCTGGGCATAAGGGGGGGATCACCCCAGGCCGCCCGCACGGAACGGGCACGATGCGGCAGGTCCACATACGGCGGGACTGGCTCGCATCGGTCGGCCAGGTTGGGGAAAGTACAGAGCCCATGGACTCTCTATGCCCCCCCGTATCTCTCAGGTACCCGAGACATGAAAGGGGTTGGACCGGCTGGCTACGCTCGGTCAGGGCGGCATA